>JAHBCN010006743.1:0-47355 GCA_019359885.1 Listronotus oregonensis
TCCTTTTATAAAGTAAAATAAGAAGTAATTTATTAATATATGACAGTCCATGAGCACTTAAAACTCAAGTCTATTACACTATGCTTCTATAAAGTAAAATAAGGGGTTTTTTTATTAATGTATGACAGTCCATGGGCAAGTAAAGTCTATTACATTCTGCCTATGAAAAATAGGATTATTAAGGGATATGTAACAGACACAAAAATGCTTAAAACAAGGTTCGTGCAGACGAAAGATTTCATATCGTAGACATAACAAAAAAACAAAATGGGAAGTTTAGAGGTCGTCCAGATAAAAGAAATGCATAAGAGTGGCTTTTAATTTGTCTCTGAGGTGTACCCTAGCTATAGCATGAAACTGTGACATTTTTAGTTTTAGTTAATTATCTTTAAAAAGCGTAAACAATATAACAAATAAAATTAGCCCAAAATTTTTCGCCAACCTGAAAACAAACACTAAAAATGAATTATAGTTTGAAACAAGTTTACAAGACATATCTAAAGTCTTATTAAGCGCTTATTTTGATACTGCTTATATTTATACAAGGTATTCGAAAAATGCACAGATAAATTTCTGGAGATAATTCCTTATTGAAAGATATAAAAAAGTTTTTATAAATACGGGTCCGAAATGCATAGTTTTTAAGATACAGGGTGTAAAACTTAAAAAAAAAATAGTTTTTTTTGTAATTATCCTAAATACTCTAATTTAGACCTTAGTAAATTAAAGTAATTAAGTCCAGTGATGTCTCGGGGCACACCTTATCGAAAATAATTGAGTTTTTTCATATCTTGCTCCGTTTTTGTGAGAAAAAGTAAGACCAATTATTTGCAAGTCTTGAGTCCCATTAATAGTTAACTTTAGTTGCAAATTTTTTGTTTATAGTTAGTCGAAGAGTCTGTTTTCTGCATAAAATAGTAAGAAGGCTTAGAAAAATAGGAGCGCCAGCTCATTCGACGCAAAATGCAAATCTGAGAAAGGCGTTTTAAGGATTTTATAGCAAATAAAAAATGCAATTGTTATTAACAAAAAACTCAAAAACCATTAGAAATAGCGGAAATTGCAAAGAAGATCCTTGAAGGGCAAGATATTTCCGGTAAAAAACTCTGAACTCCCAGAGTTTGGGCCCCTGCGCGACATTTTTGGTTGTGCGATCGGCGTCAAAACTGAGTACGTCACACTAAATATTTTTTAGGGTACAAAATATTAATTGAAATTTTGTTAACAATTTTGATGTATTCAGAACACTTCAAAGAATTTTTTTCCATTAAAAATTTAACTTAAAGTTAGTTTTTTTAGCAAGTTAGACAATTTTAAAATTAACAAAATTGTTTTGAATTTTCGTCCTCATTGTACATTAGAAAAAATGCTTAAATAATTGTCGTATAAATTTTTTGCTTCGTGAAGCCCTTCTTATACAGTGTGTCCCAAATTGGTTGGGAATGTATGGGGATCTTGGAAACCACGATAGATAGAAAATCGGTTAAATGGGGAAAGTTTTGGACAATTATGTTAGTAAGCTAATCCCGTTTACTACATGGTTTTATCTATTCAGGTTTTTAAGAAATTTTGAAAAAACCTAAAACATGCATTTTTGAAAATCGGCCATATTTTTTTTACATGTGAAAATTTTTCAAATCTGTAAGAACTTCTTTATAGCAACTTTTTTCGTAGAATATGACCTAGTAGTCAATTTTTACTTTCTACGTTTCGGTGTTTAGAATCATCATCAACTTTATTTTTTCATATGGACGCCATATTGGATTTTTACGCAGCCAAATAGTGCTTTTTATTCTAATTTCAACAATGTATAACATGTTATAATTTAAGAGTTTATAACCTCATTTATTTCAATAAAACAAATATTTTCTCAGTTGGCCTTGATTCCGGCGAACGTCATTTTTTTTAAACAATAAAATATTAGTAATTGACAAAATAGAAAAGCTAAACAGATATTTTACAGAAATGGGTTCGCGAACATAGCTATAACGTTAATACGTGTTACAAGAAAATTTAATGGTGCCCATATGAAAAAGTAAAGTTGATGAATCATCATCAACTTTACTTTTTCATAAAGGCGCCATATTGGATTTTTTTGCAGCCAAATAGTGCTTTTTATTCCTATTTCAACAATGTATAACATGTTATAGTTAAGGAGTTTATAACCTCATCCACTTCAAAAAACAAATATTTTCTCAGTTGGCCTTGATTCCGGCGAATGTCATCTAGCGTCATTATCAAGTTAGCTCGGGTAGGTTATTAAATTTTTTTCAACTTTGTAAAATAGTTAATTATTTAAAGAAATACTTAATATTTTGCAACGTTATTTCCAAAACAATAGAAATGTTAATAAAGCTGCGCAAACGTATTTCGACAATTTCCCTGAAAAGCAGCATCCTAAACTAACATACTTTCGAAAACTGGTTACAAATTTGCTTAAATTCGGAAGTTTTAAAAAACCACATTTTAAAGAAAATCCAACATCCTTAGCCAGGGATGTTGATAGAAAATTCCACATACCTAAGTCAACCATTCATAGGGTAGTTAGGACTATTTAAAAAAATATCGTTAATATGTTGAGAAATATGGACAACATTTTAAATTTTAGGTCGTTATTTTACATCTTCATTTTAGTAGGAATATTAGTTTAGCCACTTTTCATTGTTTTTGTTTTCACTTGTTTCAATTAACTTGTGACGTGTAGTTTTGTTGTAACACGGTATTAACGTTATAGTTATGTTCGCGAAACCCATTTCTGTAAAATATATGTTCAGCTTATCTATTTTGTCAATTACTAATATTTTATTGTTTACAACTGAGAAAATATTTGTTTTTTGAAATAAGTTAGGTTATAAACTCTTAAATTATAACATGTTATACATTGTTGAAATCAGAATAAAAACCACTATTTGGCTACGTAAAAATCCAATATGGCGTCCATATGAAAAAATAAAGTTGATGATGATTCTAAACACCCGAAACGTAGAAAATAAAAATTGACTACTCGGTCATATTTTACGAAAAAAGTTGCTATAAAGAAGTTCTTACAGATTTGAAAAATTTTCACTCATAAAAAAATATGGCCGATTTTCGAAAATGCATGTTTCAGGTTTTTTAAAAATTTCTCAAAAACCTGAATAGATAAAACCATGTAGTAAACGGGATTAGCTTACTAACATAATTGTCCAAAACTTTCCCCATTTAACCGATTTTCTATCTATCGTGGTTTCCAAGATCCCCATACATTCCCCACCAATTTGGGAAACACTGTATAGATGCTTAACAAGATAACTCCATAAAAGTTTTAAAAAACTTAATCCTTTGTTTATAATAATTTTATAACCTTGACAAAAAATGAAAAATCAAAGTAACATTGTCAAAGTTATACAGTTATTATAAACAAAGCATTACATTTTTTTAAACCTTAATTAAAATTATAAATAATGAAGATAGAACTCCTGGAGTTAGGACTTTTTTATCTGAAATTTCCTCCTCTTCAAACATCTTTTTTGCAATTTCCGGTATCTCTGGTGGTTTTTAGGTTATCATTAAAAATTGAAATTGCTTTTTTATTTCGTTTTTCGTTAATAAAAATTGCATTTTTAATTGTCAGAAAAAATCCCCAGAACGCCTTTCTCAGATTGCATTGTGCGTCGAATGAGCTATCGCTCATATTTTTCGAAGCCTTCTAACTATTTTTTGTAGGAAACACACTTCTCGACTAGACTATTAACAAAAAATTTCAGAAACTATACATTTTTGGGCCCATATTTATAAAAACTTTTTTTAAATATTTTTCAATGAGGAATCACCTCCTTAAATTTGGCGGTAGATTTTTTAAACACCCCGTATATTGATTTTTATAATTCGCTGTTATAATTATTAAATCTATACTAAAAGGTTTTTCTTTAGACACCTAATTATCCACTTCCGCTTCCTCCTTTAGGACAGACCTGGCTTTGACCGAGACCACCTTAGCGCCGACCGGGAAGTTCTCCCGAATGAAGATCGGTCCGTAGACCCCGTGGTCCCAAACGGGAGGATTGTTGGCCCTATCGACAACGTCGATTTGCACCTCTACTGAACGGGATAGGGGAGGGTAGCCCTTGTCCTGTGCCGTGGCCTCAAGTCGGTATGTCTCACGCTATCCGTCGTGTTGAAAAGAGAGCAAGAGCCGGGCTCGGCGTTAGATTTGGTTGGAATTGTGGTAGTTTAACGGGGATAAGCAAGGGATTGGGGATTCGGTGAGGAGTTTTTAAGTTAGATTTTGCTAGAGTTCATGTTTTAAAACAAATAATGTTTGTTTTATTATTTAATCAGTGTCTTTATAAAGTTTGGGCATGGGTTAACATATTTTTTACATAACTATAGCAAAATCTTAGACTTTTATTAAGATGTTTAGTACTGTTCTTAAATAAAATATAAAGATGCACATTGTTCGTCTAATGTTATTATTTTTTTAAAATTATTTTTAAACTTTTAAAATATTAGATTTTTTTAGTAAATTAGTCATTATATTGCAATTTTATAAGGTGTAGATCAGGAGCCATTTAAAGAAAACAAAAATATTTCGATAATCGAATACTAAACTAATTTTTCATTTTATTTAGTGGTATGATACAGCGTTTTGGTTATACAACACCAGAGTTATTTAACCTAGATGCTACATCATACCACTGATTATGTGTATAGTGTAAAGTTAAAGAATAATTCACGTACAAAATATTATGCACGTACACATAAATGTCAAATTTATATTCTACAAACATCCTGTAAAATCTTTTTAATTATTATTATTATTAATGTCTTGTATAAAACAATAAATATTTTAAAAGATATACAAAGAATTATAACACTAGACGAACTCTTGACAAAAAAATATATTTTATATAAATTCAGTACTTTATAAATGCAAAGGAATAAACATTTAAAGAAAAGGGTCTGGATAATCAATAATTAATAAATATTTTTAAAAAATAGACGTAAAATACTGCAAAAATATGTAAAAAATACCTCAAGTAAAAATGGATCATATTTGTTTTGTTTCTTTAACCGCCTTCAAGCTTTAAACAATGTAAGTTAAAAAACCATGTTCATTTTTCGTCACCTTTAGATTATTATTTAGCCCAAAACAACATGGTTTTTGTTTTGTTCGAACAAAACCATAATGTTTTGGATTTAAATAATAAATCTTATAGTTATCTATGTTTAAACGGAGAATATTAATATTTTATAAAAAAATATACAAAAACGAATTAACACACTTAAATAATTATATGCAACTAAAAAAGTTTCTCAATTTTAACCTCAATATACAGGGTCATCCAAATTAACTGTTCGCCATTAGTAATTTTGTTATTAGTGCAAATACAAAGTGATTTGAATTAGTAAACTATCAGCATTTTTTAGGCCTTTATGACTAAAGAATGCAAAAGAACAATTTAAAACTGTGTTTTCGAACTTTATTGTGAAATAACATTTTTTAAAATAAAACACTTTTTATATTTAACATTTATTAAAAAGATCTTTAAAATAATACCACATTTTTTAAAGAAGGTTCTCAAGTTTGATAGATTCAAAAAATCAATTTTTTTTGCATCAATTGTATCCTTAATTATGTTTAGAATAGTAGTTAGAAGAGGCAGATCTTCGAAGCGCTGAGCTGAGCACTAAGAGTTCTGTCAGCTTGATACCCGAGCACTTCTATACAAATATATGCTTATACAAGTACAGACAAGTTTAGGAAAAAACTGGTGTAGTTATTTATGCATATTTTAGTTTTGGTATAGCAGATAAATAGTAAGTTAGGATTTATATAGTTTAGAACGCACGGAATGATCTATTATAACCCCAAAATTTAAAATATTTTTATTTTTTTTAACAGAAAATTGACAGAAAAGACATGAAATGAACAAAAAATCCTATTTTTATTTATTTATTTTTTTTCATAATTGTTCATTCCCCGTATTTAAGCTTTAAGAATAACACGCTGCCTATTTTTTTAGTTTCAGATAATTCAATTAGCTGATTTGGTAGAGGAAGTGAGAGTCCATTTTTTCGAGGCAGGTGTCTTCAGAGCGCTCTAACTTTGGTTGTGGTAGTGTATTGATTCTTAAAAAAAATCCCAAAAAATGCATAAAAATCAGACCGTCAAACCAGAGAACCCCCTTAATGGGAGACCATGTATGCTTTTTTTAAATGATACACTTATTTGATCTAAAAGAGCTTTAAAAAATACTTGATTTAATGGATCTGTCATTATAGGTTTTGGAAAAATTTGTATTCAAATCAAAAAACCAATTTTTAATTTTCACTCACAGCAGTAAGCTAGAGCTATGACCATTAAGCAGTAAATACAATAAAAATTATCTTTTAAATTTGAATGCCAATATTTCCAAAACTATTAAAAATAGACCTATTAAATGTGTTTTTTTTAATGATCCTTAAACGATCTATTTAATGGTTAGAAAATATAGACGGTGTTCCAATTAACAAAAAGCTGTTTTACCATTAAATTCGAAAGCACAATTGTCAATTGTTTTTTGTATTTTTTATTCTCCAAAGTACTATAACTTTGCTTATTCAAACAACTTTGTATTTTGACTAGAAAGAAAGTTATTAATAGCATACTCCTAATTTGGATGACCCAGAATATATATTACATTTATACTTTTAGGCAGTAGATCTTAATGAATTTTTTTCTCTCCTGTGCCTACCAAAAAACAGTAAGTACAAAACGCAATAAAAAACAAAATATAGTTATATTAATAAACAATATTCTCCGCTTAAAACCATAGAAAACCAAAATTCAAACCTCTTCCATAGGGCGGTCGTATACAAACCTGGCCTTGACCGAAGTCACAACAGTTCCCACTGTGACATTTTCTTTAATGTGGATGGGGCTTAATGTGTCTCTGTCCCACAGCGGAGGCTTGTTGTTTCTGTCTACCACATCGAGTTCGATGTCGACATCGGCGTACGATGGCGGAACTCCCCGATCGGATGCGCGCACGCGCAACCTGTATCTGTCTCGCTGCGAGAGGGAAATAGACAAACGGCACGTTCATGAGTGGGCGGGGAATAGAACCAAACATAATTTCGTATGGTTTTAACGTAAAGATAAATTTGTTTGGGTGTGTATCAGTCTCTTATTACAGATAGAGTAAGATATATTCTCTATTCTGGTAAAATTAATAAAGTGCAAATACTTTCCATAAAGTTTTGTTTATAATTCTGCAGGACAGAAAATTAAAATAAGCTAAATTAGCTTCACCCCTTAATAATGTAAAAAAAAGTAATAATGTAAAGAAGATTAGTAATAAAAGTTCTTAAACTAAGTTCTATTTTTTTTTTTGAGGTATAGGCATGTTTTATTGTTAAAAAGCTACCTCTTTGGTAACTATTTAGCACAATTTAACAAGGTAGAGCAGAGAGTTTGGCTACAAGTGTATACAGGGTGTAAAAAGTATGATGGTTACGATTTTAATGGGCGATAGTGGAGCTCAAAACAAGCCAAAAAGCCTAAAACAAATGGGTCAATTTTTTTTTAATATGGGTTTTCAAACCGCGCCCGCTTTATCATATTGAGTCGAACGTCAAAGGTTTTTTGCGAGGTTTTACATATTTACACTTTTCATTTAGATAAATGCGGCAGCATAAGAGCGGCAGGGCCTTCTAAAAATTAAAAAATAGTAAAAATTACTTCTCGCAATTTATTTAAATATTTATATTGAAAAATTTAAATAAAAAACAATAAATTATTGTTGGCCTATTTTTTATTTTTTGGTCGGTATACAGCTCCGCAGCTCTTATATACCAGTTTCCTGCGTAAAGTTACCGTTTTTTTCTTCTGCTTCATTTAGGGTTTTTTTTGTAATTAAAAAATAATTGTACTTACCACAAAATTAAGCAAAATATCCATTTTAAGAACACAATATATTATGTTTTCAAACAGCGCTTTTTTATTTTGCTTAAAAAAAAGTCTCTAATTATAAAAAACAGAAACAGCGACATTTCAGTTTCAATAAGTTGCTCAAAATGTTGTCCTTTAGTTTTTACACAAGCCTTGCTTCGATGAAACTCAGTTTACACGTACTTTTAACACTTTCCTTCTCTGATGTAGCCGTTGTGGAAATCTTTCCCGGTAAATTTGAGCTGCTAGATTAGCATTTTGGTTTGCCTCGCCGTAAATTAATAACATATCTGCATATTTCCTGATTTAAACATTTTGAACTGCAACGCATGTAATAAAAAACGGACAAAAATATCGCGACTTGTCGGACTCCACGCTACGGGTAAAGCTGTTGCCAATTGTTTTTTAAATTTTTAACTGGGGGAAACATTTTTTTAAATTTGTTTGTATACTGAAACATTTAAAACTTACTTAATTTAATTAGCAAATGAATGCACCGCTGAGCGATTAACACAAAAGTTGCCAATTGTTAAGCTTTTCAGAAAATATTGCTACCAAAGTTTGTAACTTTAATGTCGTCTAGACAAAAATCGGTCAAGTTATGACACACATGTCATATAAACTTTTTGACATGTTTTAAGCTTTACTATCGCCCATTAAAATCGTGAGAGTCATACTTTTTACATCCTGTATAAGAAAACAGTTTCATACCGACTAAGGGCAAGAATTTTTTAACTACATCAAATTTTACTTTGCTTTTTTGGGTTTACGTAAATGTTATCTAAAGCATTACATTTTATACGAAAACTGGATCACCTTGCCCCTGATCTTATTGAACCAATAAAGATGCTTTAAGTTTGTTTAAAAATGAATACTAGCAAGCTTTTCCTGTAAAACCTATTTAAATTCTGAACATTTACATTATATTTTAAATAAAAATACCCATTTTAAATGGCCGTTATGCCAAACAGAGACTGTTACACATCAAACACAAACACAAAATAAAACAAACAAATAAACATAATAATCAAGTAATCAACATATACGTAATTAAAGTCAACTCAATCACACAACTGAACTTAAATATAAATGGGAGATGAAAAGGCCGACTTACTTTTTTCGGACTGTGTTTTGGGTTGGGTACTTTGTAAAACATATAAGAGTTTGCGTTAATTAATAAAGTAAAATTAGTAATTTAGTACAAATAAACACGATAGTATCCTGGATGACGCGAAAAATAAAACATTACCATAAAAATGCTTTTTGGTTAAATATCTGAAAAGTTGATTAATTGATTTCTTTAAAAGTTTTTTTACCGCGTTTAAATTGAGTCAAATTTTTGAAAATCTCCTTTTTAAAACTGCAAACTCATACATTTTTTGGAACCTAAAAATAAATAAACTGATTGTTAAAATTTTGGAATCCAAATCTGAAATTAGTTATTTTCATCCTGAAAAATAATTTTATAAAAATTGGTACTTACCGTAAAATTTATGTAAATTAAAATTACTAATTTATTTTAGACCAAAACACGCTGTAAGATATTGTTTGTTGTATAGTATTTACATTACTATACAACATTTAAACAGGTTTAACTCTAAATATAGTAGAAAATAAGTAAGAGGTAACTGCACTTTGTAATCGTAACATGCAATATGCATGCAAAAATTACAACTTCTGGTAGAAAATTTATAAGTTTAATTATACCTAAATACCTTGTCAAAGTAATTAGACAATATTAATTGGCCAATATAGGGATAACAGGGTAAACTGTAATCAAAGAACCTAAAGTTTTTGTAATAGTTACTAAAAAAAATGGGTCGTCAGAATGTTCAACAAATTATAATATGTCGTATCAAAAGTGTTTTTAAGTTTACCGTTTACTTTTTAACCAACCCTAATAAATAATTATGTATTTTAATACTAAACTATTATTTTATAAAATTTCTTACATTATTTTACATCTGTCAAAAAAATAACTATCTTTTTTTCCAGATGTATTTTATTTGTCTAATGCCATGCGAAACAAACGTTTTTTTGAATATTCCAGGTCTTTAGTTTAGTTTACTAGGCTATATTATTCCTTTTAATTATTTTTAATATATTTTCTTTTATGTTTAAAACATGACCCAATCATTAAAAAAATATATAATTAACAAAAAAAATTGTAGCAACAACGCTAAATGTTGGTGCATGGTCTTTTTGGGTACCCAAAAATTAAGAGGTATTCATTTACACTAAATTTACAGGATTTTTTTAAAGACTGTAATTTTGTTTAGGTAACAAATTTAAAATTCATGGGCATTTTCATGAAAAGCAGGATATGCAATGCGTGGAATTCAGATCTTGGATACATAATTCCTAAATTAACTTACAAATCCGTAATTTTAACGTTCAAAAATGCTTAGAATTAACACTAGAATAAAAAATGGTTAGTTTAATATTTCTAAAAATTATTCTACGTTATTAAAAATACTTACGTCAAGTAAGATGAATTTTTAAGAAGGAAGTTATGAACATGTCCCAAATAAATGATAGTTTTATCGAAACTTTTACCAACAATGATTTAACGTCAAACTAAGAAATTTATGGCAACTTAGTTATATATATTAAAATTGCTTTGTTTTGCCGGCAAATAGCGTTAAAAATTTTAAGACATATGGGTTTTTTCGTAATTTCTTGAAAACGTCCTAACTGATATTAATGTTGTTTTGGTGTATAGCCAAACACTATAAAATGGCGCTTCTTAATAATATAGTTGGCTATAAAAACTAATAGTTTAAAAACCGTAGCTGCCGTTACCGCTTTTTTCTAGTTCCTGTAAACATAAATGTTATGACAACCAGGATATTTTACTCGGTAACTAAATGTTTTTAGAATATTGTAAGCTCCTGATCATTGTTTTTTTTTTTGATTGAATTTAATTGAAAACACCAGTTATAAATAATATTAAAATTATTAAATAATTCCTCTCCATGTTTTAAATTTTTAGAAATGTATGTCGATGTTAAATTTCAAAGAACATAATATAGAAAAATTATGTAGTAAACTTGGATGTAAATGTTATGCTATTAGAGTACTTTCTCATAAATTAAAAGAATTTTCCATTTTGAAATCCATTTATTTTGCTTTAATTAAGTCGAATATAAGATATGACATTTGTTTTTTGGGTTTTTTTATCAGTATCTATTATATTTAGGATTTTTCTTGCAAAATAGAGGAGTTCGATATATTGCTAAAGCCAAGTCCAAAGACTCATATAATCCATTATTTTAAAAAAAAAATCACTTACAAAAAAATATTGGTTTAATATTACTAAAAATTCTTTGCACAATACTACACAAAATTATTAACTTTATCTTTTAAATACATTTCCTTCTTTAACAAAAAATCTTTAATTTAATTAAAAAAAAAGTTTAATCATTTACCTGCCAGTATTAAAAATGTAGCTGGTTTTTCAAAAATTAAATTATCCGTAAAAAACTTATTGTTAGAAAAAGCCTATTATGTATTGTTTCAATACTTTGATATTTTAGAAAAGATTTATTGCATAGAACCATTAAATTATCTTTTTTTCCCATATTATCATGTAATTCTTTATTATTATTTGTTATTATTTTTTTTATTCTGCTTTGTCGAAAAATTCATAATCTTTTATTTTTTGAAAACAATAATTTATTAATAAAAAAAAATTTTGGGGCTTAAAATACTTTTTTATTAAAATTTAAAACTTGTTATTTTATTAGTAGAGTTAATAATTCTCAAATGAAATATTTACTGATGACGTCATTTCATTCCTGTCTCACTCTATACCAAAAAACAATAAGCACATTTAAAAAAAAAATGAGAAAACCAATATTTCCTAAATATTGTTAACACTCTCTACCGGTTAAACCCAGTTGATAAATTTTTATTACATTGTGTACTAATTTAATAATATGAATATATTTAATGTAATCGTTTAGAAGTTACAGTATATAATTTTACTATTGCTAACAAGAAAAACTGAAAAATATCTAATATAATATTTTCTAATATATTTAGAGCTCAATAAATAATGTAAAAATATATATACCTAAAATTTAAATGGTTAATAAATAGTTTGATAAGGCACTTTGAGTACAATTTGGCTCAGGCGATATAATATGTCACTTCTGCCCGTCCAACATTGCTGTAAGATAGGAAATCATAAATCTTCGAGTGCTATTTACATTTTCAACAGAATAACCTGTAGTCTAGTCAAAAAATATCTTTCCTGCGAAAAAATAGTTAGACGGCTTTGAAAAATATGAGCTATAGCTCATTCGACACGGAATGCAAATCTGAGATAGGCCTTTTGAGGAGTTTTTCTGCCAACAAAAATTGCAGTTGTTATTAACAAAAAACGAACTAAAAATAAAAGCCATTTTGATTTTTAATAATAACTCATATTTCTATTTCTATTATTTAAAATTTTAATTTAGCGCTGCAAAATGGGCCTCCACGCGACATTTTGCGCGCTCTGCGTCAAAACCGAGTACGTCAAACTAAATATTTTTTTAGGGTATTAAATATTAATTTTAAAATTTTAAAAAATTATGGTGTATTCAGAACACTTTAAAGAATTTATTCCCGTTAAAAATTTAACCCAAAATTATTTTTTCAACAAGTTAGACAATTGTTAATTAAAAAAATGGTTTGAAACTTTCCTGTTCGTTGTACATAAAAAATGTTTAAATAATTGTCGTATAAATTTTTCGTGCCGTGGAGCCCTTCTTATATACATACCTAACAAAATCACGCCATTAAAGTTTATAAAAGTTTTAGGCTTTGTTTATAATACCTTTATAACTTTGAAAATGTTACCGTGATTTTTAATTTTTTATCAAAGTAAAAAAATTATTATGAAGGATTAAATTGTTTTAAACTTTTATGGTGGTATCTTGTTAGGTATGTACAGAAGAAGGGCTTAATAAAGCGAAAAATTTATTCAACAATTATTTAAGCATTTTTTCTAATGTACAATGGGTACGCAAGTTCGAAACAATTTTGTTAATTGACAACTGTCTAACATGTTGAAAAACTAACTTTAAGTTAAATTTTTAACGATAATAAATTCTTAGAAGTGTTCTAAATAAACCATAATTTTTTTAAAAAATTTAAATAATATTTAATACCCTAAAAAAAATATTTAGTGTGACGTACTCGGTTTTGACGCCAAGCACGCAACCAGAAATGTCGCGTGGAGGCCTATCTCCAGCGTTAAATTAAAATTATAAATAATGGAGATAGAACTCCGGGAGTTAGGACTTTTTTATCAAAAATTTCCTCTTTCCCGAGGATCTTTTTTGCAAATCCCGCTATCTCTTATGGTTTTTCAGTTATCATAAAAAATCGAAATAGCTTTTTTATTTCGTTTTTTGTTAACAACAATTATTGCAATTTTTATTGGCAGAAAAAATCCTCAAAACGCCTTTCCAGATTTGCATTCTACGTCGAATAGGCTATCGTTCATATTTTTCGAAGCCATTTAACTATTTTTTGTAGGAAACACACTTTTCGACTAGGACTAGACTACTGCTCCACACAAAAAGTGATGTTAAAAATTTACAAACTGATAACGAAGAACTGAATTTATCGGGATTTTTTTTTTTTGAAACCAAGTCATGCGGTGCCAGATTGTGCATTTTTTCTTGGCGAAAATGTTTTTACCAATTAGAAAAAGCATTATTTTGCCTTGACTTGTGTGACTGCCCTGTTGGACGATCAGTTTTACAATATATACACCAATATACACACAATTTAGATTTAGTTTCAAGCATGTAAATACTATTCAACAAATCAACGTAAAATAAATAAACCAAAAAGGTGCAGTAAAACAATATAATAAACCTTGGTTTTTTGTCAAGAAAAATAACTTTATAACCGATTTACGGAATTATTTTGCAAAAATTATTCCAAAACACAGTCCCAAAGCAAAGTTGGTGATCAATAATTATGAATTTTTTAAAAATCACCAAAATTCGTCCACCATTAGATTAAAATGATTAGAAAAGCAACGTTAGGTACCGTATAGCCAGCCGATAGTAGGGCAGTTAGCGCTACAACGGTACTTCAAGAATTACTTACGGGGTAACATCCCTGTATTCCATTGGTCGGTGGTTTTTTTTTTAGTGAACAACAGAAAAAGTGCATTTAAATAAAAATAAAAATATGTAAATATATGCATATCGGGGATAAAAAAATAAAAGGCAATAATAAATAATTTTAAATCTTTTCAACTTTTTTTTTAAAATATGCCTTTTTTTCTTTTTTTTTTAAATCCGTTTTTTTTTTTTCTCAGGGACTTTGTATATTACTAAAAAAATTAGCAAATCTGTCAAATTATAAATAACAGAAAAAAGATAAAAATTTCATTCGGTCAAATTTCTCGTCATTAAAAACCAGAGGATCATCATTTCTCGTTTTTTAAAATTTTTTAAAAGATACCTTTATTCAGGGGTTAAAAATTGTATAAAAACCGAATTTATTACATCATATCGATAAATATAAACAAAATGATTATTGTATTTTTTTTTGGGTTGTTGGTTTCAACAACAAACAAATTTAGTTTCATGTTAAAAAAAAATATTTTAGACGTTTCGGCTGATTTCGACCTTTATCAATGATTTTTCTTTTTAAACCCATTATTTAACTAAGATTTAATGTTCAGAGTATATGTCAAATCATGTTAAATTTTATAAAATTTTGATTCGACTTCCCCAAAAAGTTTATTCCAGATATAAATGTAACATTATTTATTTTATTCACTTTTTTTTTATCTTGAGACAGTCCACGAAGGCTGATGCCTAAATACTAACGTACCGTGGGTGTCTTAAGTGTGGTGAGTTTCTTCACACGGGACTTAAATTTTGGGAGATTGGGAGGAGAAGGAAAAACTTCTGCGGGAGCAGGTTCAAAGTCTTGACACTCTAGGGATGAAGGAACGAAGAAAGCGGGAAGTTCGGAGCCTCTCTAATTTGAACTGTAAAGGATGCATAGAAGTTGCACTAGGTGTTGCTCTGTTGGGAGCTGCCAGAGAAGGAATTATACTGGCCAATTCCTCTGAGCAGAAGCCGTGAAAATACCTATAGAAGAGCGACAGATCCCCTACAGCTCGACGGTGGGCAAGAAGAGGAAGCCTTTCTGTGAGCGTTGGATCATTAATAAGAGGAACGGCTCTTCTTTGAATGGAGTCCAGAATGCTAAGTGTTGTAGGGGACGCCATTCCCCAGACATGAGAACAATATTCTAAAGAGGGTCTGATTTGGGATACATACAGAGTGTACAGATTGGAAGAAGAAAAATATTTTCTACCTCGAAAGAGAAATCCAATCTTTTTTGAAGCTGTCGAAGCTATGGATGAAATGTGTTTGTGCCAGTTGAGGTTATTCTCAAAAGTAACGCCGACAAGATTAAACGACTCTTTGTTTTGCAGAACTTGGCCGCTCATATGTAAGGGATGAGCATTTGAAGACTTATATGTGTTTTCGAGGCATTAGGCTGACTTAAAAATTATTCTTATTAAATAACTTAAAATGACATGATTACAAACAATTTTTTTGCGCAACAAAGTCTTGGATAGAATTAAGACGAACAAACACTTTGTGGCTTTAATATAATCAAAAGGGATGGCAAGAGAGTTTTTTTTTTAAACAAAGCGCATCAAATTATTATTTTCCAACTGGACATTTTTTTATATTCGTCGTTAAAATACAAATAAAAAAGGCTTTATGACTTTTTACAATAAAGTTAATATTTTTGGAGATATGAATTTTTAAAAGTTCAAAAACTCTTAAATTTGGGTACTTTTGACCCATGAAAAATATATATAAAAAAAATAATAAAATATAAAAAATATTTTTTATGCCTTATACAATAGTTAATATTATCCCTAATTGAGATTTGAAAAAAATTACTGTTTTTACCTGTTTTTTTATTGTTTATTACGCACGCTCACAAGTAAAATAAAGCTAATAACTTTTGTAAAATTGATTTCAGGAAAAACTGAAAATTTTTAAAGCCCAAACAATTTTTAAATTTAGTTTTTTAGATAAAACCTATGCAGCGTATGAGCCAGAGAGACGGTGATACTTAAAGGTAAGATACGCATACTTGTAAGCGCGCGTAAAAAACAATCAAAAGACAGATAAAAATAATGTTTTTTTTTTTAAATCCCAATTAAGAATAATTATTAACTATTGTATAAGAAATGAAAATAAATATTTTTGATATTTGATTCTTTTTCCTTTAACCATTTTTTTCATGGGTCAAAAGTAGACAAATTTAAGATATTTCGAACCTTTAAAAGTTCATATGCCCAAAAATATTAACTTTATCGTGAATAGTCATAAAACCTGTTTTATTTGTATTTTATTAAGAGATATAAAAGAAATTGTTCGGTTGAAAAATAACAATTTCTTGCAGTTATTTCAACAATTCCGGTTTTTACAATAGGGCACCAGGTTTCCCCATGGCAACATGCATTTATGTTACCTATCAGTAGGGCAATTTAAAAAGGATCATATAAAAATTAAGGTGTAATAGTTTCCGGTACTCATGAGCCGACTCCTTCTACAGTTAATATAATTTATTTCTTTTTTTCGGGAATTTTTACACCCCTAAATAATGATTATTTTTAAAGATCTTCGAAAAACCAAAGATAATAATCACATTGATTTTTAATTACGAGTAATTTGATAATTGTAAAATATTTTTATCTTTTTTTTCTGATCGCTCTATAAAAGGAGAATTTTCCGGTTAGCTTTTGGTAAAGTTTTCGGAAATTATTATTTTCTGCAATTCTGTACAAACCGTAGGCAAATAAGCTTAAAAAATGTTATAAAGTTTAACCCATTAAATCTTGGAAAATATTTTCTAACTCTATTTAGTATTTTGTATTACACAAATAATTAACTTTAAATAATTAATTTATAAAATTAAAAGAGAAGAATAAAATTTTAAGCTAAACAGTTATTTAATAAATATATATTGAACACTTTAAATAAAAATTATAGGCATGAATATTTTTTAAAATAATTTTTTAATAAAAAATGTTTGTTAAAAAAAAAGTTGCAAAACGCTTTCAACTAAATAGGTTTAAAATTTATTTCGATATATTTTTATGTTCTTATGACCAGATGTATATATAGATAATATATAACAAAAAGAAAATCAGTAAGCAGGCAATAAATGCATGCAAAGATCAAATATATATAAAAAAAAAAAACAAAACTTGAGGGCAGGTCGGGAGCAAGGACGTGCATTAAAAAGTTTCTTCTTCTTTAAACGACCTTCAAAAACCGGGTAGACGTTTAAGTTTCGTTAATTTTCGTTAGTTTTCGATTTGTATCGCCGCCCCATACACAATACAAAAATGTCACAATGTTAAAGGAGGTGGTTTAGTGATATATTAGTCACGTGAACAAGTCAAAGCAATTTTTTTAATATTACTTTGACAATACGTTTTCTAATATAGTCAACTGCCGAAGTGTCAAAAGGATACCGAATATTGTAAAAAGTAATATTGTGATTAATGTCCACATACCAGAAGTTAATTTAATAAATTTTAAAATATTTTATATTTGGAATAATTTTATTATTAATTATTATTTACAATTTATTTAAATTTGATTTTTATACCCCGCAAATGGTGACCACTTTTTTTAATTTTTAAAAGTATTTTCAGGTCGTTTTACAAAATTGGAAGGGTCAATTGCCCTTGTGCTCGCACAAGACGTTACTATGGGACCAGGATTAAAATGATCCAAGGATCCCACCTGGCAGGAAAGCCAATAACTTTTTCATAGCACAAAGATTGCAGTCATTAACAAAAAAAGCAAATAATTTAAACGTTTATTTTTTTAAATAAATTCATACAGATCAAAAAATACCGTCACACAAAATCAAATATTTCTTTTCAAAATTTTGTATGTGCGATAATTAAAAATAAGTTGACTACTGGAAAACATAAAATTACATTTTTGTTTCTTTGAAGCTTTATATAAGATTTTATATTGACTTATGACAGACATTAGTAACATAGAAAGCTTTTATTCATAACTAATCTATTACTTCTGCAATATACTTTATTATTTACTAGTGAATACCGATTTCGTTATTTACTGGTTCCACTTTTTTTCAAAATTTATAAGAAAGTCAAACACCTCTGACTTACTCTGCAATACTATTGGATTTATTTTTACAGTTAAAAAGACACAGGTGGCTATGAAATAGTCACCATAACACTAACTTGACTAATCTTTAATTTAAAATGTCAAATAGTGGTTAGATCGATGTTACTCCATAAATATTACTAATTTAAAAATAAGGATTTAGTAATTGTAGCTAGAATTTTCTGATATTAATGAAAAAGTATAGTATTATTCTTGCATATAATGGGTGTTTCACTTTGATAATTTATAACTCTCGTTTACGGCTTCTGCCATAAATCTGCAGATATTTATTTTTTTGATAAAACTTTATTTTTCATAAATAATACATGAAAGTAGAATAAATTCATTACAGGGTTGCCGGTAAAAATTTAGCCACAACAACCTTTAATTACATAAGTTTATATTTTACAAAATATGTTAATGCATTAGAAAACCATATTTAATAATGAAATAATTACAAACATTTAAATTATTTGCGTTTTGAACCTGCACAACCACTTAATCAAATATTTCCGCAAATTATTCAACGAAAAATTTAAATCATTTAAATACTGTGTATAACCAATCAATGTGTACATCACAACACAAATACTAAAACCTTTTACGATATCCGATTTCCATTTTGTCACCGGCACCCCTCCAAGACAGTGGGAGCACACCAAAAAGGTGTTCAAAAATAAATATCTCCTACCGTCTTTTTGTTAATTTATAAAAATACTATAAATATAAAAATAGACATGTCTAGCCGTGGCACCTGCAAAAATCACTCTCAAAAATCACAAAAATCACACAGTCAAAAAAAGTCTACTCCAGTCAAGAAAGCTAGAAATATAGTCAAATTTATAAATTCAGATGGGATATTTGTAAAGGTTTAATTAAATTTATATTATTTTGTTGCATTATCTCAAGTTAATGGTTTATCATATTTTTTATTGGTTAATAATTAAATAAATAACTTGTAGTCTTGAGCTGCTTTGTATAAAAAAATAAGGCTTACATTTCTATGACAAAATAGATTTTATTGTAAAGAAATATGTACCTTTACAGATGATTGGGATATGGATTATAGATTTAAACTTTGCGCAAATATGTTTTTGTTAATTTTTAATTTAGTTGTAGATTGTGGATTTCTTCACATGTTACCAACGAAAGATTTTTGGTAACCAACGTTCTAGGATAGTTTGATTAATTTATAGGAAGTTATTTTCTGGATGGTATTTTTTAATAAATAAAAAATGGCAAGCAGTTTAATAAAATATAATAACAGCAAAAATACTTGTAACTCCTGTATTTATCTTACTATCTTAGTAAATCTTTGGTATATTGGCTACTAAATATTGCAATAAATATTTTTTTAAATGCATGACACTGTTGTTTGTTTTAAAAAAGTTTTTTACAAACTTGGTCATTCCTATATGTAAATGGTTTCATTGCTTCTTTAAAAAATGCATTTTTTGGGAATGGTAAAAAATAAGAATATAGGTTTCATTTTATAGTATATATTTCTATCCATCTGTAATTACTGAAAACCAAGACATTTTTTCTTCAAAATGTGGTGTATTATTGTATAAAACAACACATGTTAGTAACCTATTTTTAACTACTAAAAATTGTAATTAAAAAATAAATTTGTAGATAATGTTTTTAAAAACATATATAAAAACTTAGGCTGGTTCAAGATTTGGTTTTATATATTTTTTTTATTTTTGAAAGAAAATAACGAAAGGCCTATTTTTTAAATATCCCATCAACTTATAAAAATTTGTGAATTTCTTTAGCTTATATCTTATCCGACTGGAGAGAATGTAAAAAATCCAAGTGGCGGCCAAAAATTGTAGGTAGCACCGGGCAATACAAAACAAAAAAGGACAGCGCGCCTTGCTACTCCAAAATATACAGAAAAGGGTAACTGAGTTGAGGTTTGGAAGACGACGGAGCAATGCTATTATTAAGTTGTGGTTTTAGATTTTAAAAAAATGCAAAGAAATTACCTAAAAAGAGAAAACATCTTAACAGTTTTAAAACATACTTAAGCGATTAGTCTTTAAACGTGTTTTGCCAGCAAGCCTGGTAATTATAAAAAGGCCAAAAATTATTATGACAATACCAGTTTACAGGAATTAAAGATCCGACGTAGTCGTAAGCCTGTGCTTTAATGAGGTTTCCAAAAAAGGAACGTAGACATCTTCTATTTAAAGATGTCAAAGGACAAAATATAGCCTTTCCTGGTTAATAAAAAAATATGTTATGTAAATAAAAAGATCATCTTTTAGTCAAGAAGACTTTTTTAGGCATTGCTGGCACAATTTTCATTAAAAGTTCTAGATATGACTTGGTAGACGTAATGCATGTATATTAACTTGAAGCATTTTAAAAGAATTAAAGCTTATTATATTAACTTCCACTTTGCAAAGCTTTTAAACAAAATTTATATTGCATTTATACACTATTTGTATGGTAACAACATTAAAGTGTCATTAACTTAAATTCATAAAAGGAATTATATTATAAACAAGAGATGCATTTAGTTTTAGAATATATATTTTTTAAATTATAAGATTTAATATCTATTAAATATATCCAAGAAAATATTCTGCCTTTTTTAGTTTTGATAAAGAAAATTTTAAAAAATGCTTATCTATCTTTTAAATGAAAAATATTTTTATGTTAAAAATATACGTCATGGTAGGTAGAAAAACTAAAAAGCAGCAAAAACACTACTTGTCCGTCAATCTTCCAGTGTACAACTTGACCAAAAAATCAAAAAACAAAAAAAGTACGGAAAAAAATCGATGAAAGTACTAGTAACTTTGTAAATGTATGCAAGGTGTGCCGTATAAACCAACTCATCGAATAAAACGACAAAAATAGAACGGTGCAATTGGCCGTGACTTTAAACACAGTCGCCGGACCAATTTTGAGCAACTCAAAGATAAGGTGCGCTGTAAAATCATTACAAAAAAGCTGCTAAAGGACATTCCCACTTGGTTGTCTACTTAGTGTACTAAATTAAATAATACAAGCTATATAAGTTTTCTTATTTTAAAAAATACATATAAAAAGAAAGCATTAAATAATAATTGTTTTTTTTTGTAGTGTCACAAAAAGGAACCATCATACTCCTGAAATTTTGATATTTCAGAGTAATAATTTTGTATTTTCTGGGCTTTTTTTTACATTAGATAAACTTGAGTAATAATTATAATTATTTGTTTCAGTATTAACTTTTAGTGGAAAGAAAATTAAAAAAAAAAACAACATAAGTTTTCGTAGGTTGTGACTGTTTTGCGGATGATTTTTGGGAATATCAAATTAAAAGAAAAATTATTTGGCTTTTTTTCAAAATAAAGATATTTATAAATTATTATTTAAAAATTATACTTTTTTTAATAGATTATTATGGAGAGCTAGTTTGCTCTCGCAATAATAGTAACAAAAAACATAAAAAGACATAAAAAAAATAATTTTTTATAAAATTGATTTATTTTTAAGTACTATAATTAAATAATTATTTTTATAAAATTATATTAAAATAGAAAATAAACTTAATTGAAAACATTGGCAACCCGTTATAAGATATATATGTTATTTCAAACTTATTGGTTATCATCGGACGAGTGTAGCACATAAATTATTTTATTATATGACTCAAAACAGCTAAGAAATAAAAAAAATGTTTTTACTAACTGACATTGACTTCTGACATGATTTTTTTAAAAAATAGTTAGTGGTAAAACTTTTAGCCATATAGATAGGTTTTTATAGTTTATTTTGATTTTTGGGAATATATAATTAATTTATTAAAATTTAAAAAAATAATTTTTCTTTTAAATTGATATTCCCAGAAGTCAAAATTACCTATAAAACCTGTCTATATGGCTAAAAGTTTTATTTACTATTTTATATTTTTTTAAATATTAAAGGTACCTACACGTGTACCTTCACCAGTAACTATTTATTAAAAAAGTCATATCAGAAGTCAATGTCAGTTAGTAAAAACATTTTTTTTAGTTTCTTATGTTTTGAGTAATATAATAAAATAATTTATGTGCTACACTCGTCCGATGATAATCAATAAGTTTAAAATAACATATATATCTTATAACGGGTTGCCAATGTTTTCAAGTAAGTTTATTTTCTATTTTAATGTAATTTCACAAAAATATTTTTTTTATTATAGTACTTAAAAATTAATTAATTTTATAAAAATTTAAATATTTTTATGTCTTTTCATGTTTTTTGTTACTATTATTGTGAGAGTAGACTAGCTCTCCATAATAATCTATAAAAAAAGTATAATTTTTATATAACAATTTATAAACTTTATTCTGGAGAAAAGCCAAATATTTTTTTTATTTGAATTATTGTTTCTTAAACGATTATTTTTTAAGTTTTTTTTTTATTATAATTTTTATTTTTTTGTAGTATGTAAAGATAGTGGTTCGTGATTAACATTTTTAGTAAGTGTATTTACTTTAAAAGTTAAAATATTGTATGTTTTTTAAACAAACATTACACAGAAAAAAGCCATTCTTTATATAAAATGTATTTACAACTTTTTTAAGAAAATGAATATCATACATCAACGAATTTTAAAAAATGAATATCATACATTAACAAAGTTTAAAGAAAGTAATATTTGAAAAGAGCTATAAAAGCTTTACAAAAAAAGACTTTTAATGATAGTTTTCCTTTGGCAAAAAATATATGTTAAAAAATGTGAATTCGGTTATTGAAACCCACTTTTCCAAACTCCGGACGAAAATCATTTTTTCTCGGTAGAAATAATATGATGGGAAATTATTACATTAAATATTTGTTTTTTATTATTTCTTTTCTAATAATGATTCTTTTAAATATTATTTAATAAATTTATAAACCAAGAAATTACAATAATTTGTGTAATGTTTGTTGCATTTATTAAATTTCTGCTTGTTGGCTTTTAAAATGTAATAAGAGTAATAAATAATGGAATGTATGACAAAACGTCAATTTTTAGTAAAAGATGCGAATCATAGCATCTTTAAACAAATTTAACATGCTACCTGCTTGTATTTTGTTTAAAATAATTACTGTATGTTTTTAATACTTTAATCTAAATTTCTAAGTAGACAACACCAATGGAATATACTTTATAAAGTATGTCCACTCGTACCTATCAGTGTTCCGGACATTTTTGGTATTTTAGGCCCCCTACAGATTTTTTTCCTGGAACTTTCAGTCACTCCCTCTCACTCGCACCCAAAACTTTGTTAGTAAATAGAGGTATTATCTTATTTTCTTGGGGAGAATATTAATGTCAAAATTTATAAAACTCTGTTAATTATACAGTACAGCACTGGAAATTAAAAATGGATAAGAATGTTAGTATTTTAATATAAAAACACCTACAAAGTGCTCAATACGCCATTGCTGTACACTTTTTATTACGTTTAAGAAATATTTTAAGTACTTAATAAGAAAAAATTCTGTATTTGTTTTCCAAAGAAACTAATCTGTCAACTATTAAAACATTATATTTTCTTCTTAAGCTTGATTAGTAAATTAATATAGAAGTATGTATGTTAAAATCAGCCAGTATTAAAATATTTCTTAAACGTTTTATAATAACTCATAAGTTACTGGATTTATCTGTTAATATTAATATTCTTAAGGTATCAGTTAAAAACGGTTGGGATACATCACTAACCGAAACGTTGTGTTACAATTAGCAAATAAAGACAATGCAAGTCCAAGATTTTAGTGTTATTGAAACCATAACTTTGTTTAACACTTTTAAATAAATATTCTTACTTATAAAAACTTTATATTTTGGTTTAAACCACACCAAAATTAAATAACTTGCAAGTAGTCCGAAATTAAAATAATGGGATCTTTACTTTGTGAAATTTTATTACTGAATCTTGCGGTCTTTAGTTAAGCCAAAAGTAATTAAAAGCATTGAATATATTACAGAAATTGATATGCCGGGTGTTTTGCAATCTCGGAAACTATAGAAAATACGAAAATAGTTTAATTTAGGAAAAATTAGGCGTTTATGTGACTAAATCCCAGAATATTTATATAAACAGATAATATTCAAGATAAGTGATAATTATCAAAATAAAAGAGATATTTTATTTAATTTATCTGCTGTTTAAATTAGTTTACTAATAATATGCATATTTCTATCCTAAATTATGATACTTACGTCCAAAGGCTTTCTTAGAACGATCCAGCCGCTCTCTGGCTGGATCTCAAAATATTCCAGGTCGGCGGGATTCGAGCCGGCATTCAAGGTATACACGATGGCGCCGTTGTTATCGGCATCTTCATCTGAGGCAGATACTCGAAGAATGTTTGTACCGATACTGGCGTCTTGTTTGACATTCTCGACATATTTCTTAAAATAAAATATTAATGCATTACAGAAGAAAAGAGAGAGCAAACAACGTTCTAGCAGTGAAAAATTGGCATTGAAATGTGTTAAAAAAAATAGGACGCTTCCAAAAATTAACCAATAAATCATGATTTTCATTTAAATATTTTTAATTTTATGTTGTATCTCTTTTGTTTTAACGTTAATTATTTTTAAAACTGTTGTTTCAGATTTTACAAGAAAAAATTCACAAAATGGCTATTTTACACTTTTTTAATACCGGAAAAGCCACAAATCTGATACTGTATAGTTCTTGTTGAATGAACCTGTAAGCGTACTTATTAAACACCCTGTATTTAAACGTTGACTCAGAAGATAATTAACGGCAATATTTAAAACAGTTGTAGATCATACAAAATAAATTTATAATATTGTTTTTATGATCTAAAACCGGAGCTGAAACGGTTCCATTAAAAAAGGAATCGATTTAGGGATCTGGATCTTCGTAAAGAAATCGAATCACCAAAACGAATCACGAATCCGAAACATTTTTAGTTTTTTTACTTACAAATAAAAACTACGATATGAATGATACTACATACTTAATCCAGATGATAAATTAAGCATCAAAGATTTTAGCACGAAGCTGGAGCCGTGAAATATAATTTAAGCCTTATTTTAAAGTGCTGTAACTCTTAGCCAAATTAGATTTTGATAAATATTTTTCACATTTAAACATGTTATTTCTAAGATCAACATCGAACTACCCCTAAATGAAACAGTTTTTCTAACTGTACTTAAACTTGCAATGCTAGATCTTAAGTAATTTTTTTAAATGTGATCTTTAAGATAACCTCAAGCAACTTATAAATAGGACATCTTATTGTAACTTTTCAGAAATTTTCGCAAGTATCCTTTAATAATTTCCCTGCTTGCGGAATATAAAAATGTATTAAAATTTTAAATTAATTTTTGTGTTAAAAAGTTATAAAAATCAAGCAATTACAACTTTTAAGATCAAATTCAAGTCAAATTTTTGCCCGTTTTTGGATACATACCCCAGATAAAACCAGACCAGATGCGAAAGATGCCATATCGCACCTATTACACTATTCGGCTTGTCAGGTATTGACGAGACGATCGGCCGGCCGCCTAGCATATAGTACGGAGACCAAAGCTCGTCAGTACATCATTACTGTCATTAACAGAGTCACCCGACTGGCATATAGTACGAGTGCTTATGTTAACAATAATATTTCTGACCGGCACGGCCATGAAGCTTCTTGTGGACGGACCTGAATTCTTCAGATGTCATTTATTTATTTATTTATTTATTTGCAACATAAAAAGGCATTATAAAAACTTTTAAATATTTAAACATTATGAAAGACTTACAAAATATTTATATCTATACTGTGAAAACAAATAAAAAGAAAACCATTATTCTAATTATAGTCGAGGCAATGAAGCTCAACTTAACCTACGATTTTTTTGCACTTAGGCGGATCGGAATGCGGTTTTTTGCATTCGCTTCCAAAAATTTTTGTAAAAAATGTACCTACTTTGTGACTTATACAAACCGCAAATTGCATTGCTGCAGTCAAAAATGCATCCAAAAAATGTATTTTTTAAGACGGCTTTTGGAAGATTTAATAACTTTGTAAATATGAGTCAGAACTGGCCCAAATTGGGTTCTCGGGGGTTTTCGAGGTCGCTGATCAGATTAGGTTCAAATTTACTCAGAGCCTACCTGGGGCTTAGGAACACCGATAAACGTCATCTCCGTGGGACTTTCCAAAATTCACGCGGGAAACTCGAAGCCCCGGGGTTTTTGGGTCGCTGAATTCAAATATGTCATCGGCAAACACTCCCCCGACACCTGGTGCACCGGAACCTGTACGCGGACCTCATCTCCAAGGGTTTTCCTCACACAATCAAAAAAGACGAACCGAAAATCATTATAGGGTTTTTTTTGGGGCGCTGAATCCGAATTATACGGCGAAAACGACCCCCCGAACACCTGGTACACCGTAACTTGGCCCTAAACGTCATCTCATTGGGATTCTTCTAAAATTCACGCAGAGAAGGAGAGAAACTTATCGTCCGGTGATTTTTTGGGTCGCTGAATTCAAATGTGGTAGGTGCAAATACCCCCCGGACACCTGGTGCTGCGGAACCTGAACGTGGACGTCATCCTCAAGAATTTTCCTTACAAGATCGCCAAAAACAGCCCAAAAATCATTGTAGGGGCGTTTTTGGGGCGCTTAATCCAAATTTTACGTCGAAAACGCCCCCCCGAACACCTAGTGCACCGGAACCTGGGCCTGAACGAAGAAAAATTATCGTGGATGAAGTCCACATCCAAAAATTGGCATCTTATCTCATTTGTAGTTAAATCTATGTTTCCATTGAATTGTATTTTCTAGTTTTATGTAACAATTTTATAAGCCTACCTATCCTTTCATTACAAACTTTAATAAAATATTATGTATTGTATTAAGTAAAGACTGTTTTTACAACAAAGACACAATTTAAAGAAAACTGCATTGGTACGGGATATCTACAACTTGGTGTTTAAAAAGTAATGGTGCAGGCCGCTCATATTTTGCATTTCAAGGTCATAAGAACCGAGCCACATATTTGACAGTCTTTCGCATCTGGTCTGGTTTTATCTTGGTACACACTCTATGGTTAGAAAAATTGTTTTATTTAAATGTTTTTTTTTCTGGAAAACAACATATTTTGATTAAAAAAACATGTTAGGTGTGTTTTTTTATTGAAAAAATTTTATAAGCAGATGTTTTAAAATTCTTTATCCTTATTTTCGAAAATCAATGTGATGCTGATTAGGTAAAAATTTAGAAATTAAAAATGGAAGATTTAAACTGGCGGATTTTGCCATTTATAAATCAATTTGCCTCAGATTCGGAATATAAGGGTTTTTGAGAGGACTAGGTCAAAATTTGAAAATAAAGAATCTTAGGTTAAAATTTGTAAATTTAAAATGGGTTATTTAAGAAGGTAGATTTTGGGATTTATAAACAGATTTGTCTCGAATTCGAAATATAAAGAATCGATTCCTTTTGTTATCGGATCTTTCCAAAAGGGAATCGATTCCGGATCTATTTTAAATTATATAACGAGTCTGGATTACGGAACCTATTTTTCTAAAGTAATTGATACCAGCCTTCAGATCCTTAAAAAGGAATTGATTCGATCGATTCCTGAATTCGATTTTTACCCAGCTTTGTCTTAAACCAATAAATGAAATTTTCCACGCTGGTAATATTCATTACTCAAAAATCCTCGAGAAGCTTATATAACTAATTACCAGATACCCGTAATAACAGTAAAATATAAACGAAGCCGCTCTCTCCTCCATTTACATGGAGAACTTATAATATTTTACGGTAAATGGAGCAGATATAAAAGATATTTAATACCAGTAGTAATACAATCGTTTTATACTAGCTGGAAATGTACATTCTAGTAATAAAGAGAATATCTTTATACCTTTTGTAATTTTATTTGCTAGATAAGCTAGAGTACGTTCAGAGGAAGCTTGGTTTTATGTTCAAGTTTAAAATTAAATATAAAATTTAAATTTATCGTTTACACTCGGCTTAGTAGTAAGATTTTTCTTTGCGAATAAAATATGGGCTAAAAGGACTATAATCCTTTAGTCTCTTTTTTAAACACGTTATTTACACAAGTTTTTTTTATACTTCTTTTTTAGGAATTTTACAGAAATCGCTTGATCTCTAAACAGGGTGTCACAAATTCGTCCTACATGTATAGCTTATCTCGTCTAGTGTCAAGATGGAGAAATGTTTAAATGGTGAAAGATTTAGGGAAGTAAATGTTGATTTTGACTGTGCAGTAAAATTTTTGATAGAGAATTTAGTTCTTAAGATATTAGCAAAAAAAGTGAAAATCTAAATTTTTGTGATTCTTTTGTTTTAATTTTGACATGTTTTAAACTAATATACAGGGTGTAAAAAGTATGATGCTCACGATTTTAATAAGCAATAAGGAAGCTCAAAACAAGCCAACAAGTTCATATGACATATGTGTCAAAACTTAATTAAACAATTTATTAAACATTTTTTTTTCTAAAAATCTTAACAATTGGCAACTTTCGTCCTAATTGCTCATAAGTAGATTAATTTGCTAATAAAATCAAGTAAGTTTTAAATGTTTTAGTCTACAAATAAAAAAAAAAAATAATGTCTCCCCCAGTTAAAAATTTAAAAAACAATTGGCAACAGCGCTACCTGTAGCGTGAAATCCATCAAGTCATTGTGCAATCGGAAATATGCCAAAATATTACCAATTTTAGGCGAGGCAAACAAAAATGCTAATCTAGCAGCTTAAATTTACCGTGAAAGATATCCACAACGGTATTAAAGAGCTTTGGAAACGGGATGTGTGCTAGCGAGAAATCCTGGGAGGTACATAACTGTGGAACAAGAGAAGAGAATTTTGGAAATTTAGGAAGAAAATCCTGGTATTAGTACGAGGTCATTAGGCCGCGAAGTAAACGTATCACATATCACAGCTGTTTTTTTTTAATAATAAAATAAATTGAAAGAGGTAATTATATATATATATGTATAATCTTGCAAAAAATGTTCGACGTTTGACTCGATATGATGAAGCGGAAGTGGTGTTGCCAAGTTTTTTTACTTTGCTATATTTGGAAAACAATTAACTTTTAACCCATGTGTTTTTGGGTTTTTTGGCTCGTTTTGAGTTCCTCTATCGCCCATGAAAATCGTAAGCATCATACTTTTTACACCCTGTATATCTACTTAAAAAACCTTTGATTATAAGCCTTGATTTGTATGGGATTTGTTTGCAAGATACATTTATTTACAGCAGACATTTTTCCCATTTGGTGGAATTTGGAAAAACACAGTTTGTTAACTTATTAGGCCCATTCAAAGGTGGTAAGTTTTCCTATTTAAAGGTCTTATTTTCTTATTACAATTATTTTAACAAAAATGTTTAATTACATTAACAATTTTTTAAAAATATATATAATTGCGAAGAAAAAAGTGTATTTTTTAAAATTCCACAAAATGTGTCAAAATGTATGTTGTAAACAAATGTCTTTTGCAAATAAATACCATAAAATTTTTGTTAGTACACATAATCTTTATATGATCGAATTGCTATCTTTTGTTTTTTTAAGATTGCTTATATTGGGTTTTGTCAAAATATTGTTTAACTAAAACACAAATAACATTTTTTAAAATATTATTGCTTGTGTATGCAAAATACTTATTTAGGTGATATCTTTATAATTGAAATTGACACGAACCGCATTGATGAGGCGTCAGACCGGCGTTGCCGAATGTATTGTTAAAAAATATTTTTTAAAATTTCAAAAAAAAGTTTTGGTAAGTAACCCAGTAACAAAAGACGATCGAAGAAAAAATTGATAACAGCATTTTCGTCACTAAAAAGTATCCTAAAAATGGCATAGTTAAAACATGTCAAAATTGAAACAGATGAATCACAAGCCAAATTTTTCGATAAAAACTTAAAACTAAATTTTGAGAAAAATTTAACTGCACAATTCAAATCAGCATTAAATCCGTTAAAACTTGCCTAATTTAAACATTTTCCTATCTCTTAACCAGTTTTTCTGAACAAGTAAAAACTTTTATATAATGTATTCCTACCTTCCACTTTTTGGTTCATTTGTGTTCTTGTAAACCTTATCCGCCGACAGATAATATAGAAAAAATATCTTTTACAAATTCTACCTAACTTATTTTGCCGACTGCACTTGTAAACTTAAAATAAAAATGTTTAGCGATTAACGAACTTCGTTTAAGTATAATCGAGCTTACCTGTCGATCAAATAACGGCGGATTATCGTTAACGTCAGTTATCTCTACTGTGAACGAACAAACCCCTTCTAAACTCGGTTCTCCTTGATCTGTAGCCTTGACTGTGACAGACACGAACTTGCCATCATCACCTTCCCTGTCGAACACTTTGTTTGTAGAAACTTCTCCAGTCTCTTCGTCTACAGTAAACTTTGTTCCTTTTTGGTTAGGTTGCTGGACAATGGAGTACTTTACTTGTCCATTTACACCTTTGTCTTCATCCGTCGCATGAACCTAAATAAATATTTAATATATTGAGATTATTATGGATTAATAAATATAACAATCACTGATACATCATAATATATTATCAGAGGGACTAAAGATCTTAAAATGTGGAGCTGTAAGTAGAAAATCAAACAAATCAGGAAAAAATACAGACACAGGGTACAAATAATCCACGACGTAATTACAAATTAAATAACATCTCAGTGAAGTCATGTCATCCAAGACTATGTTGGCAGTCTAGTGCCGAGCTATTGGTTGACGTCAGGATAATTTTTTTCCAAAATGGAGGACTTTCTCTTGGTTATTTTGGAATCAGTTTATTTCATCAAGAAACAACCTGAACTACTTTGTTAAAGATTCTTCGGTACAAAAAAAATATGAGTATCCAATAAAATAAATAATACAACTGATGCCAGATCTTTGCCAATAACGAATATAAAGAAAATCATGACTCGGTAGGCAGAGCCCTTTATTATGGGCTGGCAAGAACATTAAATTAGTTACAAAATGATCAGGTTACCTTCCACAAATACAATCGGGAACCTATCCTTGAAAATACTAGATTTATGCTCTACTATAACATATCGTGCTGACTGACCAACAGGTAAGACATAATAGATTAGACCTTATGCAACTCTAATCGACGTGGTAATTGGAGTTGTACAAGACACCAAACAACAAGATGTATTAAAAGCACAACAAAAAAATTGCAGTAAAGATCTGACGCCTTGAATAGGAACACATTGGAGAATGGAAAACGACAAGACGGTTTCCATAATAATATCATTTAAAATGTTTTAATATTTTCTTTCCTTGTTGTCCCAGCTGCACTGTAGTTTATAGACTAATTTTACTTGTTTTGTTACAGGTGGCGCTTATTATGGGTATGTCAGGGGCATGACGGAAATAGAAGAATAAAAAAGCTATATGAATTAGATTGCGATGACGTTAAGGATCATGGCGACTTTTTGCTGGTAAACGTTCACAACACAAAACAAAAAAATCGGTCGATGTAGTGGGACTGATCAGGAAATATATTACTTTAAGAAAACATACAAGATTTTTTGTCGCTTGAATGAAAATGCGAATCCCAGCCAATGGGTAAAAACAGTTTTGGTCAGCTTCCCACCAAAATCGCCAAATTTTTAAAGTTACCAGATCCCACCATGTATACTGGCCACTGCTTTCGCAGGACATCGGCCTCCTTGTCAGCAGATTCGGGGGCGAACGTAGATCAACTAAACAGACATGGTGGGTGAAAAAGCACTGCACTTGCGGAAGGATACGTCGAAAATTCACTTTCTTAAAAGAAAACTGTCTCCAACCAGATTTTTTCAAGTACTTCGTCTGAAGTTGTAGTGCCCTCTTGTTCTTCCCAAGAACCCACAAAAGCATCTACAACGTTTGTTCAAAGCATTGTACAGCATCAAGAAAAGTTGGATAGTCATTCACCTGTTATTACCTTAAGTAATTTTACAAATGTACAGGGTGAGGCATTTTATTAGGGTCCTATACATTTTCTCAAAAACTGCAGACTTTTGGGAAAAAAATTTTCGGACAAAAGTTTCTTGGAATAATTTATGCTTTTAATTAATTCCACTTTACATATACATGGTGTTCAATGTGTTGGAGACCGGTGTTCACTTCCTTATTTTAAATGGGACACCCTATATATATTATATATCTAGATAGCGCCTCCAAAGACTAGTTTAACGATATATAACGGTATGGGTCTGTGTCCCAACGTTTCGGATTTATTGAAGTTTTTCTCTAATTTTTGACCTATTTTTAAATTATTACAAATACGGTAAATATTCCTTTTTAATTTTGTACGTAAAGAGAATTATAAAAGCCTATATTATCCATATTGGCTGACATTTTTTTAATTTTAAAATGTTACAGTGTTGCCATGTCTTGTCTATCGTAAAATTTTTGGAGTTTTTTAAATTCAACCCCCTGTATATAATACCAAATCTTTATAAAGAATTAAAAAAACCTTCTTAACGATGTAAAACAACATGGGTCTGCGAGTCACCGTTTCAAACTTATGGATGATTGTCTTCAGGAAAAATAATATTTTTCTTTTTCCAACCACACTTCATCCTGTATACTAAATATTATGAATCAATACAATAAATTTGGGTTAAAATGAGTTAACTAAATATTCTATATTAATTTATAATTTAAAATATACAGGGTGTAGTGTGGTTGGAAAAAGAAAAATATGATTTTTCCTGAAGACAATCATCCATAAGTTCAAAACGCAGACTCGCAGACCCATGTTGTTATACATCGTTAAAAAGGTCTTTTAATTCTTTATATAGATTTGGTATTATATACAGGTGGTTGCATTTAAAAAACACAAGAAATTTTACGATAGACAAAACATGGAAACACTAACATTTCTAAAATTAAAAAAAATTGCCAGCTAATATAGATAAAATAGGCTTTTTTAATTCTCTTTAGGTGAACAAATTTTAAAAAAATAAATATTTACCGTATTTGTATTAATTTAAAAATAGGTCAAAAATTAAAGAAAAACTTTAATAAATCCGAAACGTCGCGACACAGACCCATACTGTTATATATCATTGAACTAGTCTTTGGAGGCGCTATCCAAATATATAATAATTTATAGGGTGTCCCATTTACAATAAGGAAGTGAACACCGGTGGCCAACACAATGGACACCCTGTATATGTGAAAGCGGAATTAATTAAAGCATAAATTATTCCAAGAAACTTTTATTCAAACTTTTTTTCTCAAATAATAAAATGCCCACCCTGTACATATTAACGTTAACTGATAAAAACTGAGCGTACAAATTTTTTATTATCTTAATTTTTTAAATTAGCTCTACTGGGTGTTATCCTTTAAAGTTTACAATACAAACCTTAATAACTGGAGATCCATTCGGCGCCCCTTCTTCAACCTTTGGATAATAAGTTCCGCAGTCTTTAAAAATTGGCTTGTTATCATTAACATCCGTTATGAACACAACCACCACAGCAGTACTGGTGTGAATTGTAAGGTCACCGTTCATGCAACACGCTCCATCGTCCATGGCAGTGACGTTCAGTTCGTACTTGTCTCTATCCAGCGAAATGGGCTTAGAATGTAGTCGAATGACACCGGTTATCTCTTCGATTACGAACTGACCTGAACTTGTTCCACCACCTTAAAAATACAAAACAAGTGTAAAATAATAATCATTATTATACAGTGAGAACGTAAAGGTTGGAACAAATTCATTTAAAATTCAGGTGTTTATTTTTGGGAAAAACGCTCGGACACGTCGATTTTAGTTTTTAGTTGCCGGTTTTTTGAAGTAATGTCATATATACCGGTGACCAAAAACAAGTTATGCAATTTATTTCTTTTTTTTAAATGGAAAGAACCATTTTCATATTATTTTCAAATTCTGTATAAGATTCTAAAAATATTTCATGTATTATGTCCTATACCTAAATTCAACTGTTTCCGAGAAAAATGCAGTTTTTATTAAAACATTAAAACATATTATTTATTCAGTAAAAAATTAATACAATGAAAAAACTATTTTAGTAAATGTTCAAAATGACTTCCACCAACCTCCTGGCAGTATCCGAGACGATCTTCAAATTCTTTCAAAACTTTATTAACTACGTAAGGTTCAATTAATCTTATTTCATCTCTTATTCTGATTTTTAAATCTTTTAAGTTATTGGGTCGGTTAACATAGACCTTAGGTTTGAGATAACCCCACAACAAAAAATCTAAAGGGGTCAAGTCCGGAGATCTGGCTGGCCATTCAACTGGACCTCGTCGGCCAAACCCTATCGAGGTATTTACGTACCGGGCGAGTGTAATGGGCCGGGGCTCCATCCTGCTGGTACCATAAACAATCCTTCGGTATACAGGATCTTCTGGGTTAGGATATAAATTCGCTAGACATGGTACTAAATCATTTTCTAAAAACTCTAAATATGTTTGTCCATTTAGGTTTCCGTCAAAGAAAAAGGTCCCAAAATTCATTTTCAAAATGCTCCCCAAACATTAACTTTTCGTGGATATTGAGTGTGGCATTCCATCATCCAGTGAGGATTTTCTTAGCCCAATACCGAAGTTTGCTTATTAACGCTCCATTCAGGCAAAACGTTGTCATCTGAAAATATAATTCTTTTGAAAACTGTGGATCATTGTTGCACTTATTCTGAGTATCTCGCAAAATTCGACTCGTCTATCTGGATCATCTTCATTCAATTCATGAACCAGTTGAACTTTATAAGGATGCCATTTTTTTTATTCAAGTATTTTATGACGATTCTGGCTATATCATTTTCTGATGCAATAGTGCGACTAGCCTTATGGTTGTCTTCTTGAACTGCCACTAGACATTTAGCTGTGTATCTTCTGATAACGTAGGTCGACCTTTTGTGTAATTGTCCCTGACGTGACCAAAATCCCGATATTTTTTTTCTATTTTACTTACAGTGGAGCGAGAATTGGTCTCTGCGGGGTACTTGTTATTGAAAAGTCCACAAACTTCTTTTGGGTCGCATCCTGTCTCCATAACCGATTATCATCAATATCTCTATTCGCTCTTTTTTAGTCAGGCGTACCATTTTATAAAATTAAAAATTTATTGAAAAACTTTGGCTGGGCACTTTGACTTTAGACAAAATTGCTTATGACAGACGTCAACCGATACTGTCAGTATGAGGTAACCTAGAATATACTTAATTAATTTAGATAGGTAAGTTTAGTTGAGTTTTTTTTAATTTTAAAATTTTGTTTTTCTCGGAAACAGTTAATTTAAGTATAGGACATAATACATAAAATATTTTTAGAATCTTATACAGAATTTGAAAATAATATGAAAAATGGTCCTTTCAATTAAAAAAAAAAATAAATTTCATAACTTGTTTTTGGGTCACCCGGTATATATGACATTACTTCAAAAAAAAACGAAAACTTAAACCTAAAATCGACATGCTCGAGAGTTATTCCCAAAAATAAACACCTGAATTTTAAATGAATTTGTTTCAACCTTTATGTTCTCACTATACCGGGTGTTGCTCCGTCGAGCGGGACATAGGGAATCCCATGTAAATTTTGAAGTGGTCCAATATTGGCTCCCCTAATTATTTTAGAAGAAAATATTATTAGGATTTTTAAAGAGCACGAAAAGTTGTACCCAGTGTACAAATTTCAGCTCTTCTCAGTCCGCCAGCTAAGAGATAAATGCTAAAATAAGTTACGAATCTCCTATCTTCTTACGCGCCCTGTATTATTAGAAGTTTATAATAAAATACCAGAAAAATTATTTAACCTCTTACTCTCAAGTTGTCAGATCAATGTCACATCATTTTTAAATAATGAACTACTCAAATCAAGAAAAAATCACTATTATAAAATGGTTTTATCAGGGAAATAGTTATCGAAGAGTAGCGGACATGTTTGCAGCCTATTTTCCCAATAGGCCAATACCAAGTAAATCGACAATAGAACGGACGATAAAAAATTTGAAACTACAGGCACAGTAATCAATAATTGCAAATGTGAAGAAAATCGACATGAAAATTGAGACAAATTGTACAAAACGAGAGGGATTTAGACGTGATACTTTGTGTAGAGGAGGCCGAAGGAAGCGATTAGCAACACGGAGACAACTGGAAAGTACATTGGACAAGAACCACAAACCACGAGTAACAACCAAAATCGATTTGTTGAGACAAGGACTCAATATCCACAAAAAATTAATGTTTTGGCGGGAATTTTCGTCCACCATATCCTTGGACCATTTTTCCTTGACCGAAATTTGAATGTGGAGTACTTTCTGGAACTTTTAGAGGAACAAATTTTGCCTGCTTTGAACAACCTTGCTCGTGAAAATCAAGAGATTTGGTATCAAATGGATGGCTGCCCAGCCCACAGTACGAGAGCTGTGTGTGAACAACGCATTTAATAACGACATCACAGGCCCGAACCACGCAATATCTTGGCCAGCCAGGTCTCCGGATCTTTCGCCAAACGATTTTTTTCTATGGGGACATATAAAAACTAAGCTTTATACCAATAAAAAATATGAAAATTTAGACCAGCTAAGGAATACTATTTCCGCTGAATGTGCCAGAATATCGATGTACCAACCATACAACAACGTAAGAAATAAGTTTTATAATCGTTTGGGTTATTGTCTGGCAGTTAATGGAGGAATATTTGAGCATTTGATTAAATCCTGATATTTTCGTCATAAATTGATTTCTAAATGTAGACAAATTTGTTTTATTGTCTTGCGTAACTGTAAGTGCATGTGTTAGAATTAGCTGCAAACTAAAATGAAATGCGAGGATTCTTTTTAAAATTCCCGTATAAAATTGTTCAGTTTTGGCAATGACATTATAAATTAATGATCTAAATTGTCACTGATAAATCGATATGGTGTTTTTATTATTGATTTCTAGAGTACAGGGTGCATAATGAGATACTACGTTGCAGAAGTATTTAAGCAGTTTACTCTTTACTGGTTGGTTGAAAAATGCTCAAATTTTCATTTTGGGTGGAACTTATTGTGCTCTTCAATAAATCCTAATAGCATTTTTTTCTAAAATAATTAGGGGAGCCAATATTTGACTACATCAAAATTTACATGGGATTCCCTATGTCCCGCTCGGCGGAGCAACACCCGGTATATTATTAATAACAATAATTACATGAACTTACCAACAAATCCAAACCGAACGTTATCTCCGTCTTTATCAGAGGCAACAACTGTCGTTACAAGTGTGTTTGGTCCGGCATTTTCATCGACGTTTGGCGTGTAGACTTGCTGTGAAAATTTCGGCTCTTCGTCGTTTTTGTTTTTAGTGTATACTCGGACCTATAGAAAAAAAAAGTTTTATTTTTCTATTTGCAACAAATGTGTTCAAACAAATTATGCTTAATTTAAATATAAACAATTTAATAAAAATATTAAAAATGGTGAATAATAAATGTTGTGTAGTTGAATGTAAGAATACGAATTTGACGTAACAAAAAGAAAACCTTACTGTTTCTTGCCGTGTACCGTTTGTTCCTGTCTCTTCCTAAAGTTTTTTTTTAATGATTTGCGAGTTTTAAAAGGAAAAAGGTTCTTTTTAATAAACTAAGTAATCCAGGAGTGTCTGCAGAACTGACTTTAGTGTCTGTGTAGTCTTCTGTGATTGTGAATAGAGAAAATGGCTATACAGCCTTTAAGTAAGTAAAGTATATATTAGTGTTAAGTATATTGGAAAAGCCCTAGACTGGTAAGTATGTCAGGTATTTTTAGTTATCAGAATAATTCCCGAGTTTTGACGAAGCCTGCTGCTTTTGAGTTATGACACCCCACTGACATAACCTTAAAATTGCCTAAACAATTCTAATTTCCGCCGATTTTCACCTAGGAGATTTAACCAAAAGTTATTTTGACATTTGTAATGCTATTAAACAGTCATTAAAAGTGCTGACCAGGTTTATATACAGTATGTCCACGGAAAAGGTGTTGAAGAGGAAAAACTTTTTTATTTTTGATTTGATCGAAAAAAGCTACTCTTGATAAAAAATTTTGCTACTTCTTAGAGTAAGATTGGGATAGAAACATTTAACATATTTTATACGCGGTGTTCAGAAAATTGAAAAACTTATAATGGTACAAGAGTAAATTGCATTTATTTAAGAAGATATGGAAATAAGTTACTAGAAAAAGTTGTTTAAAAGTAGAAGATAGTTCCTTATACCAATTTTCAAAAAAATCGGCCTACTTTTATAAATTTGTGATGAAAATTATTTTATTATCAATTAACTAATTCCAAATGACCAACTCATTTTTGTACTAGTAGGCGTTGATAGTAACAAGCTTTACTGACACTTCGCTTTTATAATTCATTAGCAGTAGTATCGTCAGCTTTTAATGCTTACTTTAAGCAAAAAATTTAAAAAATTTAAATTGATATTAAAATAAATTTAATTACAAATAAATAAAAGTAGGCCGATTTTTTCGAAAATTGGTATTAGAGACTACCTTTTAATTTTAAACAACTTTTCCTTGTAACTTATTTCCATATTTTCTCAAATAATGTACTTTACTCTTGTACCATTTTAAGTTTTAATTTTCTGAACACCGCGTATAAAATATGTTAAATGTTTCTATCACAATGTTACTCTAAGAAGTAACAAAATTTTTTTAAATTGATTTTTCCGATAACATCAACCTCTTTAACACCTTTTCCGTGGACATACTGTATATTTATTTCCGAAAAAATATCAATACAACTTATTTAGTGAGATACGATGTGTAGAATTTACAATTTTGTTACAATTTTGCTTTAATAGCTTCATCGATAATTAAAATTATAGCACAAAAATTAGTATGGGAAATTTTCTACTGTATCTACACACCTGCAAGCCACTGCATACAATTACCATGGCATACATTTTTTTGTGCCAAAGTTTATTTTATTTCTAATTAATTATTTTTATTCTTTAACATTCTGCTTTAAAAATTTTATTTCAAAAACTTTTTTTACACTGGCATATTTATGTAAAACCAAATATCAAAGCATTTTACCAAAAACCATAAAAAAATCGGAAATAATAATAATCCAATATAGTTTTCGACTTTAGAAAATACAGAAAATTTATTATAATACGAATATTTATAGAAAACTTATTGAGAAATAATACATAGAATCGGTATTTACTTAATCCCTCGTTATTTCCAATCGGCTTACTACAGAGATCCGAACTTCTTAATAAATGAACACAAAATAAATATTTTATTAGGGTATTTAGAGCAAGATATTCCGTTTTGTAGCAATTTGTATTTAAGATTAAACTGCTTTTAAACATCTCTTCTAAATTTATTTACCATTTGGGAATTTAAAGTACTATTGAATATATTGAAGAAAAATAAATATAAGGTCATCCAGAGACTGAACACTGCCACATTAATGACTTTCTCCGAATTTAAAAAATATATATATGTACATAACCGCCATTATTATTGGTCCATATTGGATTTTTTTTATCTTGGGACAGTCCACGAAGGCTGATGCCTACGTACTAACGTACCGTGGGTGTTTTTAGTGTGGTGAGAGGGAGTTTGTTTACACGGTACTTAAATTTTTGGAGATTGGGAGGAGAAGGAAAAACTTCTGCGGGCAGCAGGTTCCACAGTCTTGACACTCTAGAGATGAAGGAACGAAGAAAGCGGGAAGTTCGGGGCCTCTGTTAAAGGATGAACTGTAAAAGGATGCATAAAAGTTGCACTACGTGTTGCTCTGTTGGGAGCTGCCAGAGAAAGAATTATACTGGCCAATTCCTCTGAGCAGAAGCCGTGAAAATACCTATAGAAGAGCGACAGATCCCCTACAGCTCGACGGTGGGCAAGAAGAGGAAGCCTTTCTGTGAGCGTTGGATCATTAATAAGAAGAACGGCTCTTCTTTGAATGGCGTCCAGAATGCTAAGTGTTGTAGGGGACGCCATTCCCCAGACATGAGAACAATATTCTAAAGAGGGTCTGATTTGGGATACATACAGGGTGTACAGATTGGAAGAAGAGAAATATTTTCTGACTCGGAAGAGGAATCCAATCTTTTTTGAAGCTGATGATTGAGATCCCAGTCGCCGAATTGTAGTGCCAGACGGCTCGTGGCGGCATGCTTTCAGTTGCCTCAAAATGAGTGGAGTATGATACGGTGACCAAACCATGGTCAGAGCGACCAAGCGGAGCAGTTACTGATGCTTGATAGAGTTCAGGGGTGGAAGTAAGAAAGAGACCTAGGGGATTAGAATTATGGGTAGCAACCCTAGAAAAGTAGGTAGGTTCCATAATTAGATTGGTGAGCGAGTTGCTGATTGCGAAATTTTCTGCTGCTCTGCCTTGTGCATTAGTTTTTGTGGAGCCTAGCCAATCCTTATTATAAACATTAAAATCCCCGAGGACGATTACTTCGGCCAATGGAAAGTGGGAAATAATATTGTCGATCTTGATTAAAAGGAAATCAAAGAACTCGTTGTGGGAATTGTCAGACGGGGACCGGTATATACAGCAGATGAATTTGGTAGAAGATCTGAAAGTAAGTTTAAGCCAAAGAATTAGGCCTACCCGATTCGAGGTTAGAAACCCTAGCACAAGTCAGGTCGTTGCAAACGTAAGCACAAACGCCGCCATGGGGTCGAAAACTGACTCACCGCCCAGAACTCGAAATGTCCTAAGACTTCACGAGTCCTTTAAAGGGCAAGTGGGGTGGTACCGCCTCAGGCGAGGAAAACTCCTCTACCACCTACACATTTTTTTATTTCTTTACTTTATAACCCGTAGGGAGCTTCGTTTCGACGAATCTAACACGCTTTTCCTCTGCGACTTTTCTCGATTTCTTCGCTTCTCCACTCCCAGTGGAGTCCTATATTATAGCGATTTCCCAAGGTTTTAAAAAGTCACGACTACAACTTTTTTTTTAGCTAAAGTAACTGGAAATTTTGTTTAAAATGTGAACTTAAACATGTCCGAGAAAAATTTATGCGAGTTTCTCATGTCTACCGCCCGAAACATGCGCAAATAGCAGACTATTGAAAATCGATTATCACAGGTAATTTTTGGTAAAATTAATTGTAAATCATTTATAAAATGGCATCTTATAGTTGTCCGACAAATTTCAAGCTGCGTTTTTTCAGTTCGACAACTGGAAACCGGAATTTTGACAGGGTCAAATAAATTTGTTATCAAACACTCAACGTTTATTTTTTTCCTTTTAAGTTAAAAAATAAAAATAAATTCTTAAATTTTGATTTCCAGCTGTCGGACTGAAAAAGCTCGGCTTGAAATTTATCGGACAACCATAAGATACTATTTTATAAATTATTTACCATCAATTTTACCCAAAATTACTTTGTGTTGGTTGTATTTTTAATACCCTGCCTTTTGGGCATGTTTCGAGCGGTAGACATGAAAAAGTCGGACAAATTTTTCTCGGACAAGTTTAAATTCACAATTTCAAGAAAATTTCTAGTAACTTTAGCAAAAAAAAGTTGTGGTGGTGACTTTTTAAAACTTTGGGAAATCCCCATAATATAGGACTTTTTTGAACGGAAAAGCTGAGAAATCAAGAAAAACTCGCAGAGAAAAAGCGTAGTAGACTTGTCAAAAGTTTCCAGGGGGGGCTGTACTGACTATAAATAATATTTTTTTGAGAAATACTAATTATTTTATAAGCCTTAGCGCATACGGCGTAGGTGCAAATTAACAAATGTAGCTAGAGAAAACCCCCTGTATTATATTATTTTTAACTTAGAACCTCCTTAAGTTAAGTAAGAAACTTACATTTTTAACTTACCCCTTATAGCGATCACACCGACCAGAAATTTTCTGTTGTAAAAAATCCTTATTGACGTTTGTTTAAAAAAAAACATCCAAATTTTGACATTCATTAAGCATTTAAATTTTCCTAGATTACTTTAAAAAAAAACGAAAAAATTTGCTTCCTTTGGGATCAATTAGGCAAAAATTCGAAATTATCTAATTAAAAACATTTTTAAGAACGCGTGCGTAAAAGACTGTCTTTTCCACATTAAAATGACGATTCAAAAGTTATTATTGCGATGTTAATTGTATGTCTTCTCTTAAATTTTCTTCAGTATTACTTTATGTCGCAACTATAGACTTGTTCAGTCCTTGTCGGAAAACCCTGTTTTTGGCATAAAATCTTTCCAATAAATCCCTGTTATTACTTACCGTTGCCGTTCCCGTCTTTGGTGGTTCCCCTTTATCCTTTCGCGGTAACTACGAACTCATAGTAAGCATTGTTGTTGTCAGCATCCAGTTGCTTATTGTTGCTAATTATACCACTTGGATCGACGCTGAAGTGATCATCAGATACCAGGTACTCGATTTCAGCGTTGGTACCCGAATCGGCGTCCATGGCTTTAACTTTTAGAATTGACGTACCTAAACAAAAAAAAATATTTAACTTACCATTACGCGCAAAAAATCAGACAAACTATAAAAGGTAATTGTCTGGAAAGTTGCCTCCTCTCCGTTTTTGACAAAATTTGGTATACGGGGGTTTTTTGGGGTGCTGATTACGAATCTGCAATTTTTTTTTCGGCAACGTTTCGTTTTCGAGCTATTCATCATCAAAGTTGAAAATTAAACTAACCTTATTTACACTATTCCTCTCTTTTTGCACAGATTCTTGGTTTTAACTAAATTGACAATATTTCACAAACAACTTTTAAAAAACTTGTTTTTATATTTATTTTTCATTTTTTTTCATTTAATTGCAAACCTCCACTTTCACACGCCGCAACGTGTCGGCAACCACGTATACACTAGGTTTTTTGTAAACAAATATGGTTGCTGCCTTTGAACTTGAAAGGTCGCAATTTAATGGAAAAAAGGTGTAAAATAAATAAAAATACAAGGTTTTAAAAGGTGTTTATAAAATATTGTGTGTCACTTTAGTGTAAAAATCAAGAATTGTGTACAAAAAGAAGGGAGAATATAGTGAAAATGAGGTTAGTTTGATTTTTAACTTTGATGATGAATATCTCGTAAACGAAACGTTGCCAAAAAACCCCGTATACCAAATTTGGTCAAAATCGGAGAGGAGGCAACTTTCGAGACAATTACCCTATAAAAAACAAATTAAATAGAAATGTTCTTTTTGGTAAAATTAGTATATAATTTGAATATGTTTACCTGGTGGAATATCTTCATCTACATTATGTGCTTGGTAATCAGGAAGCTCAAATTTCGGAGCGTTGTCATTGACATCTGTCACCCGGATGGTCAACTAAAAAATAAGAGTAAACAATGAATAATAATAAAGCAAATCAATGGCTAAGAAAAAAAATGACACTGACAAATTTCAAGAAAATCGCCTTTTTTTTATCTTGGGACAGTCCACGAAGGCTGATGCCTAAGTACTAACGTACCGTGGGTGTCTTTAGTGTGGTGAGAGGAGTTTGTTCACAGGGACTTAAATTTTTGGAGATTGGGAGGAGAAGGAAAAACTTCTGCGGGCAGCAGGTTCCATAGTCTTGACACTCTAGGAATAAAGGAACGAAGAAAGCGGGAAGTTCGGGGCCTCTCTAGCTGAACTGTAAAAGGATGCATAAAAGTTGCACTACGTGTTGCTCTGTTGGGAGCTGCCAGAGAAGGAACAATACTGGCCAATTCCTCTGAGCAGAAGCCGTAAAAATACCTATAGAAGAGCAACAGATCCCCACAGCTCGACGATGGGCAGAAGAGAAGCCTTTCTGTGAGCGTTGGATCATTAATAAGACGAACAGCTCTTTTTTGAATGGAGTCCAGAAGGCTAAGTGTTGTAGGGGACGCCATTCCCAGACATGAGAACAATATTCCAAAGAGGGTCTGATTTGGGATACATACAGAGTGTACAGATTGGAAGAAGAGAAATATTTTCTGGCTCGAAAGAGAATCCAATCTTTTTGAAACTGCCGAAGCTATGGATGAAATGTGTTTGTGCCAGTTGAGGTTATTCTCAAAAGTAACGCCGACTAGATTAAACGACTCTTTGTTCTGCAGAACTTGGCCGCTCATATGTAAGGGATGAGCATTCGCAGACTTTTTTCGCGACAGCAAACATGACTGTGTTTTTGAGGCATTAAACTGAACACGATTTTTGGCGCCCCAATCCAAGATAAGTTTGAGGTCTTGTGAAAGAGATATCTGCATTGACCTGCGCTTGTTTTCAAAATCAGAATTACACGGTGGTTAAGAAATTGAATACTAGAGTGGAGGGTACTATCGTCAGCAAAACTATGAATGGGATTGATTGTGGAAGAGAGAAGATCGTTAATGTGTAGAAGAAACAGCGTGGGTGCCAGCACTGAGCCCTGGGGCACCCCAGCATTAATTTGGTAGAAGCTGGAGGAATGACCATCTACACTAACTGATACGTCGATTAGAAAGGAAACTGGAAAGCCAAGAGCAAAGCTTAGGTGGAAGACCGTAAGAAGAAGTTTGTTAGAAGCCCATCATGCCAGACCTGATCGAAAGCTTTGGATATGTCAAGAGCAACGATCTGGGATTCACCAAGAAACTCAAGGACTTGTTCCAGTTGTGTGAGACAAAGGAAAGAAGATCAGCTGTGGATCTCTGTGACGGAATCCATATTGTCTATCATGTAAGATCTTATGTTTTTCCAGATACTTTAAGATTTGGGAATTAATGAATTTTCCATTACCTTGAAACAACTGAAAGAAGAGATATAGGTCTATAGTTAGAAGGAGACTTTGGATCCTTTTTGGGGACAGGTTGCAACGTGCAGCTTTCCAACTCTCCGGGAAAATGCCCGTGTCGTAAGAGATTCGAAAGAGGCGAGTTAAGATGGGTGCAAGCTCGGAGCACATTTTTAAGACGATTGCTGGTATGCCATCCAGCCCAGACGATTTTTAGTATTAAGAAAAGAAAGAATACGCTTGATCTGTTTGACTTTAAAAATTATATCGGACATTTTATGAGAAACTGGGACAACTGTTGGAAGAGGAAGATTAATTGGAGGATCAAGCGTAGAATTGCAGCAAATTGTTTGGCAAATAGTTCGGCTTTTCCTTTGGAGGTAGAGACAATTCCATCTTCAGAGATTAGGGGTGGAAAAGAATTTGTGCAAAGTTCTGACTAATATTTTGGCAAAGGACCAAAAAGCTTTACTGTCATTTGAGCAAGAGAAAACTTTATCTTTTATTCGATTGTTAAAACGGTCTTTTGCATCTGAGATGGTCTGATTATACTGATTTCTTGCTTCGATGCTAGCCTGTCGATTTTCGGGACTGGGTTTTGAAGAAACTTTTGTGGGCTTGAAGTTTTAAAAGTCTGGCTTTGTCACAGGATTTAGAAAACCACGGTTTGTGATTTGAAGTTATGGGGTTCTTTTAGTGTGGGGAATATATGTCTCAATGCCGAGTTGAATTGTTTCGGTAATTTGTTTACATATTTCTTGAAGGATCGTGAGTAGAAAAGCAGGTAGGATTCCAAGGGTAGCTGGCAAAGAAATCTCTTAGACCATCCCAGTCGGCCGAATTGTAGTGCCAGATGGTTCGTGGCGGCATGCTTTCAGTTGCCTCAAAATGAGTGGAGTATGATGGTGACCAAACCATGGTCAGAGCGACCAAGGGGAGCAGTTACTGATGCTTGATAGAGTTCGGGGTGGAAGTAAGAAAGAGATCTAGGGGTTAGAATTATGGGTGGAAACCCTAGGAAAGTTGGTAGGTTCCATAATTAGATTGGTGAGCGAGTTGCTGATTGCGAAATTTTCTGCTGCTCTGCCTTGTGTATCAGTTTTGTGGAGCCTAGCCAACTTATTATGAACATTAAAATCCCCGAGGACGATTACTTCGGCCAATGGAAACTGGGAAATAATATTGTCGATCTTTATTGAAAGGAAATCAGAGAACTCGTTGTAGGAATTGTCAGACGGGGACCGGTATATACAGCAGATGAATTTAGTAGAAGATCTGAAAGTAAGTTTAAGCCAAAGAATATCAGGCTACCCGATTCGAGGTTAGAAACCCTAACACAGCCACGTCGTTGCGAACGTAAGCACAGACGCCGCCATGGGGTCGAAAAGATGAAATGAGTTCATAATCTGGGAAAAGGAGGTGGTTGGTTGCTGTTTTGGGACTTATTTGGGTTTCGGTAAGAAATAGTATGTGGGGTTTGGAGGATTGAAGATAATGGTGAACAGAGTTCACGTTAGGAGTTAAGCCCACATATATTTGTAAACGATATCAGACTTTTCGATGGTGGCCCCCCAAATGTACCCCCGGAGAGAATGGAGGGTATTTTACCTCCGGATAATTTTACGTTCGGTGTGCCATCATCATTATTTCCAAATTTTAGTAGAGTGGAAAAAAGAGAAAGGAAAAGAAAAGAAAGAAGAGGAAGAAGGAAAACTAGAAGAGAAGAAGGAGGAGGAAGAAGGAAAACTGACTCACCGCCCCGAACTCGAAACGTACTAAGACTTCACGAGTCCTTTAAAGGGCAAGTGGGGTGGTACCGCCTCAGGCGAGGAAAGCTCCTCTACCACCTACTAACAGGGTAACCTGCAGGGTACTTAAAACAAAAAAACCTATTTTTTTTTATTTAACACCCTGTACCTCAGAAACAACCTTCTAAAATTTGACACCTTCATTTGTAAAAAGTCGTTTTAGAATACCGGGCACAGCTGTATCTCGGAAACTGTTTATCGCACAGCGTTGGGGAATAAATATTTCTAGTAAAAGTGGCCAAGAGAAATAGCTGAAAATTATTTTCAAGTTTTTAAAACTACCGCAAAGTGGCGCAACCGCAACGAAAAATTAAAAAACCTATATTTTCTTCACAATTAGCTAGTGTTAGGTACAATTTTGGTAACATCAGCAAAAATTTTAACCTATTCTGCATCAGTTTGGTTAAAGACTGTCGTATTTCTAAATTTAAGGGTGGATGAAGATAATACATAATTCAACTTTCAAATAGCTCCCACATATTTTATTAAAAGTAGCTCAAGTGGGTACTTGTTTGAAAGAACTAACCACAACTAACCAAGTTTTTTTAAACAACGCCCTCTACATGTATAAGAGTTTTAAACTTTCTTTTAAACAACTACCCACTTACTTTCGATAAAAGAAGTGGGAGCCATTTGAAAATTACATTATTTTTATCTTCCGCCTTCCGAAATTCTTTTATAAACCAGGATTATTTTTATGTAAAAAGGTTTACTAACTATGACTGGTATAGTTAATCTGCTAATAAACCAAAA
>JAHBCN010006744.1:0-47241 GCA_019359885.1 Listronotus oregonensis
ATATAACAGCAAATTTTAAAAAAAGTTTAATTATAAAAAGAGTAAAACAAATTATAAAATAATACCCCGTAATAAAATAACAGAAAATTTTCATAAACTTTAAAAAAGTACATTTATAAAAAGAATAAAATTAATTATTATAAATTAATATCACGTAATAATATAAATAACAGCAAATAACCTTCAAGAAAAGTGCAATTATAAAAAAAATAAGACAACTTATAAAATAATACCACGTAATAATTTAACAGAAAATAGACTTATATAATCTAGCTGCAAAACCCGGCGTTGCCCGGCTCGAAATACATTGCACGCTTAATGATTTAAATCAATGTATCACCAAAGTAGTATTTCGCACTCTAGATACAAAAATAACCATTTTACCTGTTTGTCTGCATAGCACTGCTAAAACTATGGTTAGACTTTGTTGATCCTATATTTTGTTTCCTGAAAATTAATTTTTGTATTTTACTTATAGTATTAATAGTAGTTGAAAAATCATATTATAAATGGGCTTGCCATATGTCCGGATTTATTAACCATGTCCGGACTTTGTCAGGACTCGTAAATGCGTCCATTTTGAATATTTGCTGCAGCAGCCAGTCGCAGCGCGTTGCCTATATTCTGTTCAGTAAGTAGTTTTACTTTTAGTTTGTCTAATTTCTACAACCATTTCAGTTAGGTAAAATAGTAGAAAAATTTCGTGCACGCGTTTCACAATCGCTGCTATTTATACTGGATCTGATGGACCGTCCGGACATTACTCTAATAAATTATGGCAACCCTAATTATAAACCTTTCATAACAATAATACCCCCCTACTTACCGTTTTTCATGCAAGTCGTCTTTTTTTTCCGACTTGTTAACAGACAAATCGTTTTCTACCACATTCATTTTCTTTATTTTTAGTCCGTCCCATCTTCAAAAGGCAAATCAAATTAACAGGCACGCTAATATTAACAAATATTATTTTAATCTGCTAAAAATAGACATGAAAATTGCTTCACATGCCACCTGCCACCACGTCGACATCCTATGAGGGTTGCTGCGTTGCCAAGATGTTTTAAAAATCTAAAGGTTTCGTTTTTCTTTCAAAAATTTATTAATTACGAAATTTAAAAGTTTGACAGAAAATTAGGGGTTTTTTAAAATATTGGTCTCTTCATAAATTATGGGGAAAATGGTAAACAATGAGGGAAAGTATTTAAAAAAAAAATAATAATATTACACAATAACAAAACCAAAAGTTTTTTTTTTTTAAATTGGTACTTCTCAATACCTTTCCCTCATTTGTCGATATAATTAGAATATATTTCCAAAATTTTGTTTAATTTCGTTCGTTAGTTTTGGTGCCATTCTTTAAAACAAAATAGCTTGTAAACAGCAGGTATGAATCCTCTTAAGTTATATTTTTTTAAGTTGTCAATTTTAGCGGTCTTACCGACTTTTCTCGGTAAAAAATGCACTAATAGAGATTAGCAAAAAACTATTTTGTTTGTTTTTTGATTATGTAAAAAAGTACCTTTATAAGTATCGCAAATAAATTACAATTAAATTAATTTTTTTCACTTTAAAAGAAAAAATTGCTATTTTTACAGTTTTTATTTATATAAAAAAAAAAACAAAAAAACCTAACTTTTGTAGAGGTTTTAGTTTTTGCACTTTTTTAAGGAATGTACTGGTGGCTTGCTGTTAAATTTTAATTACCAAATTTAAATACCATCTGTATAAACGGTGCTACTATAGTTTATTTCAGATAAGATTTGAATTTAAAGCCGTTACTTCTGTCACAAATGCCAACCGTTTTTTTAGGTTCTCAAAATATAAAAGCTACCAGACCAGAAAAGCAACCGGCAATTAAAAGTAAATAATCTAAAACACGATCATATCTGCCTCTTTTTTAATACACGTGAACTATTAAAGAACGATATAAACCGCAAGTTAGTTTACCTGTACTGTTCACTTAAACGGGGCCGGATTGTTCGGATTTTTATTTTTGTTTCAGATGTTGACGTGTTAACAGCTGATGCCAATTTTGCTTCATTCTTTGGGATATTTAGCCTGTTTTAGTGCTTTTTGATAGTTTGCGTGTTATTTAGTGTTTCTTGATTATTTATATATAGTGTTGAACATTATACATGGTATTGAACTTTATTTTATTTACCAGAAATTATTTATTTCTGAAAAAATAAGTAATATTTATCAACATGCAGAAGCAGTTTTATTAATTTTATTCTTTATATTTTTAGGAATCAGTAATGGATGATCATGATTACTGTATCCCCTGTACTTCCAAAGGGAGTGTTGATGGGAAATTGGTAATTTTAAATAACATCTTATATTTTTATTTATGATCTGCGGTACAGTGGAAGTTAGAGTACTGTTTATAATTATGATTTTTAAAAACTTAGCAAACCATTTGCTGCTTGAGTGTTATATTAAAGGTACTGTTTGTAGTTTAAACATTACTATGGGTATTTTTTTAGGAATCATCATATAATCTTCTACACGGTAACAAAAGCATTTGTAAAAAATGTTTATAACTATTTTGTAGAACACTGTGATATAAGCCATCTTCAGGTAAATTATACTCATAAGACGAAATGCCATTAAAAAAATATTCATTTTAAAAATAACATTTTTATGTTAAATTGTATGTGTAAATTTTTATAGACTTTAGCTCAACCAACCTAAATGCAAGGTGTGGGTGGGGCGAGACTCTTTTTTGCCGTTCATATTCCATTTTCGAAAGTAGGTTTACAACTTACAACGCCTCAATAGATTAATGGATAAGGCATTGAATTAGTAAGCCGTAGGATTTGGTTCGAATCACGAATGCATTTATACTTTTTTAATATTTTTTTAAAGTAATCTTTGGGTTAGTTTTGGTTGGTTGAGATTACCTTTTTATTATAACAATAACCTCAACAGTTTTGAATATTAGAGGTGAACAAAAATATTTTTTTAAAAGCAGGACAAGGTAGTTTGGTTTGCTCAAAAATTTCTTATTTTTTTTGCATAAAAGGTGAATTTGTCACAGGTTAGCGCCTATTTTAGAAACATTTTCTCATTGAAAGTAAAATAAAAATAAAAGAAAGGTAATACATAAGCACTATAACCTGTATTTGTTCTATTTATTTTTGCTATTTTTAAGATTTGATAAAGAGAGCACGCTTTTATGCCCTGCCCACATCTTACATTCCTTTTGGTTGAATTAAGGCATGTAAAAATTTGAAGGACATATGGACTATTGTTCCAAATAACGATAAATCGTAAAGCGAAACAGCTACGGGTTCCTTAGTTTACAATACTTTCAAACTTTTGCTCCCAAATTCATAAAACTCTCACAACTTAACTCATGTCCATGTCCATTATTAAAAAGCGAATCTTGATGTTTTGGCGACTGCACTAAATTTTATTAAAACTGCCATCGTGGCACTTTTTAATAAAAAAAAACACTAATTGGATGATATCTTACCTACACGTTTATGTAATACTAAAAAAAGCTAAAATATAAGAAATATTTTTACAGCTTTCAAATAATATTCATGATTTAAAATTTTTTAGTATCTGTTTTTTTATTCAAAAAAAAAAAAAAATCATAAATAAGTACACCTACTAATCAATACATTTTATTAGGAAACGGCTTAAGTTTTGAAGATTTCTGTCCCGTCTGTAATAAAGTATAAGAATGGACCTAAAGAAGATTGCTTGACACTATGTCGAAAGCGAAAGAGGCCTATGGTAGAAATCAGAGAGGGTAATCGTTTACAGATACGAAACGAAATGTATTCTGCAAGTAAGTAATTATTTTACTTTTAAGTGCACAATCAGAGGTTAATATTTTTAAAATTTTAAATAATTAATTAGATTTTTTTCTTAATGTAAATAAACACTTTTTAACAAAATATTTACCTGGGGTAACAATGTAATACTAAGTAAACAACTAATTGAAGAAAATTTTTAAAGGTGCTTGGTGAATACCTTCGTTATATGTGTATTTACCTACGTTTGTAGTATTTATTTAAGTTTGCCATAAATCAGTTTTTATGCATTTAGGTTTTTTATCCTACAAAGGGGTAAAAATAAATATACTTCCACAACCAATTTAAAATTTATTGGAAGAAATTCATCTCTAATTTCATCATTTAGTGCTTGAGGGTTTTCTACACTGAACTTTGTTGTTTAGCTTCACACAATACCACCTTAGGTTTAAATATTACTTTTTATGTTTGTATCACTTTTGAACAGAAAAAGATAGTTCTCCCAAGAAAAACATTCAGACATTCATGTAAAAGAAATGAACCAAGTTCTCTTTGGTCTATTCTTCCAGCTAATACCAAAATTTTAGAAATCTACAAAAATGTAAAATTAGTTTTCTTTATGTTTCCGTACACTTTAGTGTTAACGATATAATTATGTTTTGTTTTGTAGAATTACATGTGACATTACCAACGCTACACAATCGTCTTCGTGATAAGCAGCTATATGATGGCAGTCAATCAAGTCTTTATAGACTATTGAAAAGTATGGGCTTTTCTTATAGACCGGATAATAATCGCCGAGCATTGATGGAAAAACCACATGTATCTTCATTAAGAAGACAATTTCTTAAAATCTATATGCAAAATGAAGAACTCGGTCCAGATTAAAGAACCTATGTTTTCCTTGATATTATTTTTTATATTTGCAAATTGTACTCAAACCTTTGGACGTGTGTAAGCCCGATTGGGTGTCTAACATTAATAAACTTTTTGTCTTTGTCTTTGATAAAAAAATAAACCATATTATATTTAGTCACAAATTTGTATTTAATTTTACATCTAACCTGTCTCTTTGTCCCCCCCCCACCTACCCAGGCACATTTTTCTTTAATGTCCTTACTTTACAGGTGGCAACCCTAGCTGCTTGGGTTGGTGCCTTAAATCTGTTTCTGGGGTTTAGGCTACTCCAATATTGGCCTAAAAATAACTTAGGACTATAAGAAGGCGGAAAAGCTATACTTTAGCCGCAGAGTCAAAACAATTTTATTCATAATAATTGGTGTAACACCATTTTTCTTTAAGCAAAGAACAACATAATGTCGACTATGTAATAAAAAATGTGGACGTGACAAAATATTTTAATCAAGTAAACCTTAATCCGACCCTGAACAAAGAAAATATTTAGTAACTAGATAATGACACATCATAGTCCGCCATGATTAATTATAACGGCTTTAAATTCAAATCTTAGCTGAAATAAACTATAGCTAAATGGAAATGCACTTTTTATAAATATTCTAGTGCTCCCTAATATTTATCGGTTTTAGGAATATAAGTTCAGGCTTAAGAGAGGTCTTTTAACTTCAACATAAAACTTATTACTTTCCTTATAATTAGTGGTTAAATGTGATTTTATTTTAAATGAAATGGTCCATTATGCTGTGGCGTGACAACAGTTAAGCAAATATAGTAGTAAAAGAAAGAGTTTTAGTTGCCCTAATTTATTCAACTCACAGGTACTAACAAAGAAAAAAATACATAAAAACTAATAAAAATAAAATGGTACATAGCAAAAAAAATATGTTTGCATTTTGGTAAAAAATTATATACCGTAAGAACTATATCTCTTAATTGACTTTTGTTTGATTAAGACTTAACCATGTTAACTAACCAGAACTAACTTCGCTTTTATTAAGACCCAATTAGGTATAAGAAGCACATGTCATAAAAATGTAAATGTTAAAACAATAACACTAACTTAATTTACTTATTTATTAGACTGCTTTAGGAAATTGCTTTACTTAAACATCACATTTTTATTAATATAAATCTTTAAACTTATAAAAAATAAATTATGCTGCACGAAGGTAAGTTTTTATATAAGAAAAATGTTTTTATTTTCTTTATTTAGTTTTGTCAATATAACTTAGAATCATGTCTTATTGATTTGACCAATAAATTAATATTAAACCGTCATTCAATCTTCTTGGCGTTACTTTTGAGAATAACCTTAACTGGCATAAGCACGTTACACCCATAAAATTCAAAAAAGTTTAAATATCTTTTTCGAGCCAGAAAGTATTTTTCTCCTTCTAATCTGTATACTTTGTATGTATCTTAAATCAGACCCTCTTTAAAATATTGTTATCATGTCTGGGAAGTGGCGTCTTCTACATTCTTAGCATTCTTCCTTCCATTCAAAGAAGAGCTGCTTGTCTAATTAATGATCTCACATTACAGGTAAGCTTCCTTATCTTGCTCACTTACTGGAGAGGATCTGTCGCTCTTTTATAGGTATTTTTACGACTTCTGCTATGAGGATTAGGGCAGTATAATTTCTTCTTTGGCAGCACCCAACAGATCAACCCGTAGTGCCACTTTTATGCATCCTTTTACAGTCTAACTTAAGAGGACCCAGACTTCCTACTTTGTACGTTTCTGCATTCTTAGCGTAACCAGACTATATAATCTGCTACCCGCTAAATCTCCAAATATTTAAGTCGCTTATGTATAAACTCCCTATTACCACACTTAAAACCAAAAAAGTTATAGTAATTGCTGACCTTACTGATTTTATTTTACAATTAATTACAATTAATATAAATTAATTTGGATGGATATGTAAAATAAACTTAAAAACTTTTATGTTTTTGCTTCTTTTATTAACGTTACAGCTAAATTTCCCTAGCCTTTTTTTAAAATAACGACCGAAATTGTTGATGTCTATATATTTCTAAAAAAAATTTATGTAGCGAAATAATTTCCTTCCATCTGACACTTTTTAAGATTCCATTACATACATTACCAATTTGGGACACACTGTACAATTACACAGTTACGTAAAGTTCAGGCATTTTTTGATCAAGAACTTCTTCGGTTTTAAAAAATTTAAATATGAATACCAAAAGAGCCTATAAGTAAAAAACCAGTTTTGTATGGAAATTTATTATTAATCGTATAGTTGGATCACTATAAGAATAAAAATTCGGTTCTCTTTCTTTTTTCTTTTAAAAAGGTTCGATATAAACGAGCGGCCACCTTTGCTTTTTATAATGTGCCGCTTCCCGCACATGTCTGTAAAAATAGTCCATATAAAAAGCAAAGGCGGCCGCCAATTCAAAACAAACCTATTTAGCTACTTTTTATGTTTTTAAGAGCATCAATTTTTCATTTTTACACTGATCCAACTATACCTATTAGAACGTAACGGTTAGTTTGTAAATTGATAATCATACCTAAAATATTTATGTCAAATAACGGCCAAGTTTTTATCCAAAATTTTCGTCCTCTTAAAGTAACGCGAATCTATATTAGACCAAGATCTTGACTTGGTCAGTTTTTTACTGATCTGCATGTATTAATAATGTTTTTTTTTATTAATACAGACAGATTAGTAAAAAACTGGCCAGGAAAAAAAGAAGTTTACAGATAATTAGGATACATATGTGAATTTACATACGAAATCTGATACCTTTACGTAAAACGATAACGAAGTTATTATATGGTGGAAAATACATTACAACATTGGATGGCATCTCACCTCACCAAAAACGTTAGAAAATGTGCCTTTGTATCTTAATATTTAAAATAGTCTAAAATTTCATTTTTTCTTTATTTTACGTTATTTAAAAGAAAATTAAAAGTGGAAATAATACTTTTAGTGCGTCAGGCAAAAATTTGACTTATGAAGCTCTATGATACTGCTTTGTGATTATTTGGCTTTTCTCCAGAATGTAAATATAACGGGTTGCCAATATTTTTTAGTAAAATTGATTTCATTTAATTTTTATTATATTGTTGCAAAGACAGATTAGCTCTTCATATTTTAAGCTTAACACAAATATTTATATTTCGAGGATAAGTTAAATAATTTAATATAAATTCATATTTCCAAAAAAATAAAATTTACTATAAAGTATTTTTTTGCAAAATCATTATAGTGTTCAAGGACATGTAAAAATAAATAACAAAAAACTTAAAAAAATAAGAATATATTTTTTATAAAAACATTTAAATTACAATAAATTAAATAAATAACTAACTACTATCACAAGGTTATTGGGGAGGTTTGTATCCTGGTTGAAGTCCTAGCGGCAGTGGAGCATCGCCGAAACTTCTTTCCCAGCCATGACCTCCATGACCACCTTCATACGATGTAGAGTGAGAATGGGATGCACTGTAAACAGGTTTGGCAACTACTTCATAGGTTGTTGATTGTCCTCCACCCGATGTCAGTCCTTTGAGAGCAGCGATAGCCGACAGCATAAGGGCAATTAAACCAACCATAAGTGCTTTTCCTGCAAGAGCACCTACACCCCCAAGGGCTAAAGTCATAAGCATTGCTTTCATCATAGCTCCAGCAGCAAGTATCATCCCCATACCGCCATCTCCTTTTTTGTCCTTCTTACGAGCAGTACCTGCAGAGTCGGGTTCTACTGGTTGGGCATTCCAAAGGTTCAGCTTTAAAGAATGGCTGTCGAAAAATCCAGCTACTTTTTTCATAAGAAAGGCATCTAATCTTGCATTGGGATCGTCAGGAAACTCGCGAGCCAATTCTGCAACGATATCGCCTGTATTGGCTGTCACACTTTTATTTTCCCGCACAAGCGACACTCCAGGAAGAACACTGATTTTATCGTTTTCACTAAGCTTATCGACCCAGGAAACAGCATCTAACTTAAGACAGGTTAACGTGTAAGTGTCATCACAGTTTTTCGCGAGGGATTTTCTAAATTCACCCCTATCACTTTTTTTAGACTCATTCTGTGATAGAGCTGTGCACACAAGATAAAACATCATCACTACTATTAACTTAGAATTCATATTGGTGCTTCGATGTTTGATCTCGTACTGATAAATCATCAAAAATAAAATCGAGTTTTATAGTTGTTTAGGTCATTCATAAAAAATGTAAATTTATACTCCGAAAAAAGCTGCTTGGGTAGCCAAAGTAAGTGGAGCACACAAAAATAATTGAAATAGTTAGTGACAGGGCCACTAAATATTAACGTTAGCCAATTAGTTTTAAATGTAATGGCCCGTCTTCAAACAGCTCGCATCGGGACACAGAGAAAGTTTTTTTTTAGTCTTTTTTTAACACATAGGTGACCACACATAAAATCTAAATTTTTGGTTGATAAAACAAAGACGTCATCCCTACCATTACTTGGTGTAATAACTTCAGATCCGTTCATACTTAGGCTTATTTTGTTTAAGTGTGTCATTTGTTTTAATTAAATTAGTGCTCTACAAATTTGAAATGTAAGTATATTTTCAGTGCATACTTTGTTGTTTATACGTTTTTGTTTAATCCCCGTGTAAAAAAAGAAGTGTAAGTATTTTTTTGCAAAATTCTTATATATTAATGAATATTTTCTAACATAAGCATTGGGTTTGTTCAAACTTCATTTTTTTAATTGTACTATCACGCGAAATCCCAATCAAATTAATCCTGGTGGTTTATTTGACTGGACATGCGCGTGACTGCACAATAACCGGTTTTTTGCGGGGTCGGGACAAATCTATTGATATTTAGATTAATTTTTGTAAAGATATTATGATAAAATTTGGAGAGGCCATAAAGCCTTATGTGGGGTGTTTTTTAACATTATATTATCCCTTAAATTTTGAATCAACTTGACTTACTCAGAAAAAGGAAATGTGAAATTTTAGTAATAAAATGATTAACTTGTAGATGTTTGGCTTAAACCAGAACCCTTTGTTTTTACAAATTTAAATATCTTTAAAATTACTATTTGATTGTGTAAAAATATTAAATTAATTTAAATCCACAAACCACGATAAACAACAAAGTCAGGATTTTTTAATATGCCATTTAAAAATTAAAAACCATTCTATTAAAATATTAATTTAAACCAATTTTGGTTAACTTAACCCATTCTATAGGATAATTTTTTAAATTTACCATTCCAAAGTGTAAGTTAAACTTGGGGTGTGTTGAAATTAACCATACAGACGCTCTAATTTTTACGTAATTTGACGTCGCGATGGTACCGACAAAAAATGACATTAGGTTCGTGATTACCGCCCCAAGAAATATCTCTATACAAAATTTAAATAACATCGGCGATGGGTTCGATGAGTAAATAATTACCGACAAATTTACCAAAGCCCTTTGATAGATCAACCCAACCATTTGATAATTTACCCGGCAGTTTGGTAAATTTGATCTTTAGTATGATTTCTTTAAGTGAATCAATTAAGTAATTTGAACAGTTTTACTTGTTTCGTTTAACTTTTGGAATAATTTAAGTTAACCGAATATATGATTAATTTAACCACATTAGCCAACACAAATTTAAAAATTTCAGAAAGTTGATTTAACCGCATAATGTTGTTCATAGTGAATTATATAATTCGGCTGGATAAACTTTTTTAGCTTATTTAAAACTTTTCTTGTTTTGTGTCTATGTTTAACTTTTTTTTCAGTTTTTAAACAGTCTAGATTAAAACTTTTTCTCTACGACAATCCTTATGATATAACTATAAAAAAAAATGCAATTTTACAAGTACCCCTTTAAAAAAGAGGAGCAAAAGCGTGCTGAAAAATACTAGCTCGAAAAAATAGTTATCATATGTCGTGTTATTCAAAGTAGAAATAAACTATGGGATGTATCTTTTAAAACTTCTATGACTATATCTTCTAAACCATAAAAGATATCAAAGAAATTAAAGATATACCCTTTTTATAAAACCGGAAGAAATAGAGCTGAGGTATTTTTCTAAACACCTTGACCAACCCCTTATAGGGGATATTCACTGAGACTGCCAGAAAAATAATAATATTCGGCAATTTTTTAGACGGGGATAAATATGGAATTTGGGAATCGAGTTTTTTTTTTAATTTACTAAGTGCACAATTGAAGATAAGAAATTTTAAATAGTTACATAGTTGTAAACGATACGTAAAGTAAAAAAAAATCCCCTCCACAACGACATCGATTTTTCGGAAACGGGTTATCTAAAAAAAATATAAGAGTTTATTATAATCTGTATAGATTGTAGTTATCGTTGCAAGTAGCCTATTTTTTTAGTGATGAGCGAGACCAAGACCAAGACCAAGACCAAGACTGCCTTTTCGCTTGCAAGACCAAGACCAAGACCGGGGTATGCAAGACCAAGACCAAGACCAAGACCGAGGAGTGCAAGACTACGCAAGACCAAGACCGGCCTACAAGACTCTTGCACTTATGCGATTTTTTTTTAATATTATAAATTTCAATGTTCATATTCAATATATAGGCGTATTTTATACAGACATGACAAAAAAATTGTCAAGAACTGACAAAAAAGGCGATTATTTAATAAGTAACAGGTTTTTTTTTGATAAAATAATAATTAAATCGATTACCTTGTTCTTTTATACAGTTCTTTAACGACGATAACGAGTAAATTTAATAACATGTTTCAAAAATATTGAGATGGTGACTCAATGGTCCGACAGACAAAAGGGGTACACAAGTTATAAAAGCTAAAAATTACTTTAATATTTCTAATGTTAAATTTGCTATCTAGTAATGCCTCTTACAGGTTAAATTAAAAATTTCCAAAATCCTAAAATACATTATCTTAAAACTAAGATATAAATGTGATGAATTAATAAAAAATATATTTGTCATATATTAAAAGTTCATTTTATATTATTGGATTTTAAATATCACTTCCGGTTTAGATGGAAAAGTCAAAACAATACCAAAAGAATAATGATGACGTCATTTTTGTCAAAACCGAAAATGATATTTAATATTTAATCTACGTCGACATTGTTCCTTTGTGATAGTTCAACAATTTCCAGCATAATTTACAGGATGGCGATTTTTTTAATGGATTTTTCTCCATTAATTTTGTTTTTTGGGTTAAAAGTTAAAAATAAGGGAGTTTTCTGGAGTGGCAGTGGATTCTTCGGAAAATTCTGGGATAAAAAATAATTTCACATTTACGCCCTTTTTTTCTATAATATTTTATGTTCAGATTTTTACTATCATAAGAGGAGATCTTGAGCTTTGTCACACTATTGAGCCACCTTGTAAAAGCAGAATGTTTATAACGTATTTGTTCAAACTTTGTACGGCAAATGTTTGACTAATTTGAGGATAAAAAGTTCATATGAACTGAAAAGTTCCTTAAATAACTTTTTTTTAAAATCAGAAACCTGTGTTTCGTATCAGAATCATTCTAACGGAAATTTCACGTCACATCTGGTTAGTTATTAAGTCTTTTTTTCTGCTCACACTCTACACCGTTTTGTATTTGCTTTAATTTTATATGTTTTTTCAAAGAAAATTTAAATAATTCTTATTACTTAAATGTTTCTTTATGTTACTAAATGTATAAAAGCAGGTTGTGTCTCAATTCAACTAAAAATGAAACACAATAAATAAACCCATACATTTAAAATATGCTTTTTAATTAAATAATTCAAATGTATGTGTAAGGTTAAAATTTGTACATTTTAAAATTTTAAAGCAAAAAATGTAGTATCTATCTTTATTTATTTTTAAGTACTATATATTTTATTTAACATTGCTTAGTATAAATAATTACTACCAAAAAAAAGCAAGACCAGCAAGACTCTTGCAGCAAGACCAAGACCAAGACCGGGTGGTGCAAGACCAAGACCAAGAACAAGACTTTCTTTCGGCTTGCAAGACCAAGACCAAGACTAGGCTTGCAAGACCAAGACTAGCTCGGTCTTGGTCTTGGTCTTGCTTTGCTCATCACTAATTTTTTTAATTTTGCTTTTTCACAAAATGGCTATCAATTAAATATTTTTTTGTTTTTTCGCTTTTTTTTTTGTTTCAAGCAATCTTAAAAAATAATAAATGTCAAAAATCGGCTATGTGCATTGATAACTACATTCACACAGATTGTAATAAACTTTTTTTAGATAACCGTTTTCGAGAAATCAATTTCGTTGTGGAGAGGGATTTTTTTTTACTTTACGGTATCGTTAATGACTATGTAACTATTTTAATATTTTTTTAAATAAATTTGTAACAACCATACTTAATGTGCACTTAATAAATTAAAAAAAAACCAAATTCCTTAATTATCCCCGTCAAAAAATACCCGAACATCACTTATTTTACACAGTGGCTATTCCCCTTATGCCCCATCCTTACTCACCTATCTTAAATGGCAACACCTTCCTTGTGGCACCTCTCAGGAAAGTCGATAGAAAATGATATCCATTGGTCGTGAAAAAGTTGAAGTAAAATCAGATAATATTTTTAAATTAAAAAAAAACGTAAGGTCAGATGGGGTAAGTGTGTATTTGGGGTAAGTGTGTAACGTTAAAATTATTTTAATATTTCTAATTGCCAGCTACTGCCATCTAGAAATTTATAGGCAAAAGTCCATATACTTTAAATGTAACATAGCAGTGAGTGGCAGGTATCTATAGTTTTGTCAAAAATATACCATTTTCTCGAATGTTCTGTTACAGTGAAGACGCATAGTTGGTTGCTGCTTTTTGAATCCGTTATCATCGATGATTTGAGTTGTTATTTTAATAATGTTTATTAAGTAGTAAGGTAAGAAAGAACCTAATTTTAACCAGCTGGATTTATTTTTAGCCAAAATTAATTTTTTTACCATATTTTCGGCTAGTACACACTTAACCTGTAAAAATATAATACAGGACAAGTGTGTAATAATTTTAACGGTCAAGTGTGTACTATTACACACTTCCCCCGGTCTTATTACACACTTTCCCTGTTATGTTTTCTCTTTTAGGTAATTTGTGTCTCAACAAATTTAAACAAATAAAATGGGAAGGGTTTGCGTAAGAAAAAGTAACAGGGGAAAATCATACTCTAAGGAAGATTTGAACCGAGCAATGGAATAGGTTAAGTGTGGAAGAATTAGCGCCTATAAGGCAAGTAAAAAATACAGCATTCCGATGATGACACTAAACTATCACTTAAGGGGTCTAAGAGGAAAAAAAAGTTCCACACAGGGAAGAAGCACAGTTATACCACCAGAAGAGGAAAAAATTGGCAGATGGTATCAAAACTATGGAGAAATGGGGATGGGATATGCCGACGTAAGTACTAATTGTTGGTGACTATGTTAGCGTAATAGACCAAAAACACCTTTCAAAAATGGAGAACCTGGGGAGGATTGGTTTTGGGGTTCACAAAACGACATCAGTTGTCACTTAAAAAGCCCCAATCAATTGAATTTTCTCGCAAGAAAAGTATGGATCATTTATTATAAACGGATATTTTGAGTTGCTAGAAAAAACTTTGGAGGACCTGAACTTACGCGATAAACCTCACTTGATTTGGAATCTGGATGAATCAGGGTTTGTTTAGACCCTTCTAAAACAAAAGTTGTTGGAAGTAGGGTGGTCGCTGCCTCACGAACCACAGCAGGTCCCGGACAGGAAAATATAACAGTTTTGATGGCAGTTAATGCCGCAGGACATAAAGCACCTCCTTAATAATATTCAAGGCAAAATATTTGGAACGAGTGGGTTCTCAGAAGGTCTTGATTTTAGTACATGTATAGCCACGTCAATGGATGGATGATCCTGGTTTTAACTGTTTTGAAAATGCTTTAAAGAAGTAGGTGATGCTAGACTTAAATTTAACGGTCATGTTTCCCATGTAGATGAACGACTAATTCATGTGCGGTTCGTAATAATTGACCATATTAAAATACCACACTCGAGTCACTTATTGCAACCTCTAGATTTGTGTGTTTTTCGTTCACTAAAGTCAAGGTGGGATCAAGAACTTATACAGTGGCAAAGGCATAATCAGGGTAAACACATTCCCAAAAAGCACTTTAGTAGGTTGATAGGAAAAATATGGTCCGAAACAAATACGGATATAATCATCAGTGGTTTTAAAAAAGGTGGAATTTTTCCATTTAACTCCAAAGTTATATCCACAAATCAGTATGACCCGCTAGCACTAAAACGATGGGAAACTTATACGAAAAATTTCAATGGCATACATGAATCTGAAAATAATGAACCAGGAACAACTTTTGATGAAAATGAGAGCCAGCAACCATCCGGATCAGGCATTCTTAAGCAAACTATCTCATTTGAAGAGTTGCTAGTAGAAACGGTAAAACAAAATAAAGAAAGAGATACAAAAACGTCTAGAAAGAAAGTTGCTAGTGGAAGCCGAAATAATAACCACTCCAGAAGTTGTAAAACGTCTACAAGAACAACATGCTAATAAATCTTCAAAGAAAAAGAAATTTGATGAAGTCGTGGAGTCAGAATCATCCGACGAAGAAGTTATTTCGAAGATAGTGATGATGACATGGAAGAATAATTTAGAGATGAACAAGAGTTAACGGAATATATGAATGAATTGAACAAAGAAAATACAGCCGCAGATGTTAATGATTGGGTGCTCGTTGTTTGTGCTGGAAAAAAATCTCGTAAACATTACATTGGCCAAATAATCTCAGTAAACAAGAAAGATGATGAAGTAGAAGTAAAATTCACAAGAAAAGTACGTTCATTAGATCCAGTTGCTTTAAATTCTTTTGTTTGGGCAGATCCTCCAGAGTGTGCTTTTATTAACAATCAGGACATTGTTATGGTTCTTCCAAAACCAGATATTACTAAAAGGGGTTTACATCGATTTGGACTTTCTCTTGCCAACTATAATGTTGAGTAACTTATTTCAAATAGTTTTTACGTGTAACATAGTCAATTTAGCTTTTAAGTTTGATTAAAATACATGTTTAGTTATAGGGGTTTCTAATAGACTGTGGTTTTTAAATTAAAAGTTTGTAACTTTAGTTAAAAAAAGGTATAATAAAAAAATAAACATCGATTGAAAGATGCATAATTATACTTTTACACACTTTTCCCTGAGTTTATCTAGTATATTTTTATAACAAAATTTGACTTGTTTACACATTTACCCCATTTAACGGGAAAGGTGTAATATAAACAATTTTTTAAAAAAATTGTAATATCCTGGTTAATAAAGAATATATAAAATTGTAATGAGACAAACCTATAGAGAATACCCATTTGTTTACTGGATTAAAATAGGACTTCCTCAACACATATACTTTATTTATAAATATGGCACAAATATCAACTTTGAAAATTATCATACACACTTACCCTATCTAACCTTATTTTATTTTTTATAGCAAAATACCAGAAAATAGCCAATTAATAAATGATTACCAAGTTCAAACATAGCTATTCTCCCTGAAGAGCTACCCCCGCACTTTTAAAAAATTTTGAAGGCAGTAGCACATTGTAACACATCTTTGAACAGCTTATTAAGAGTGCTCTCCTAGCAGCACTCTTAATAAGCTGTTAAAAGAGCTTTTTAAGAAGTATCACAAGGTGGTACTGCACTGAAATTTTAAATTAGACAAATTAACAAATTTAAATTTTTGTTAAGTAACATTGATGAAAATAGGTTTGTTTAAAGTATTTAAGAGTACTAAATTCAAAAATAATAAGCTAATTACTTAACCACGTACAGTTTTTTTGTTAGAAGGAGAAAAGAAGAAGACGACATATTTTTACAATCTAATATATTTATTTAGTATAAACATATAAAACATGTAGAATCTATCCATAAACATTACTGAGGATTGGTTGTTATTGAAAAATATATATATATATATATATATATATATATATATATATATATATATATATATATATATATATATATATATATATATATATATATATATAATATATATATATATATATATATATATATATATATATATATATATATATAATATATATATTTATATATATATAAATATATATATTATATACAAAGATTCTAAATTCTTGGGATTCGGTCTAGGGCTGAAGTAAACTCTTTTTTACTAAACGCCGAGCTTTCGGAAATTTATTTTTCCTTTTTCAAGGCTTACTAAAAAGTCCATGGTGTGCTGTCCTGTTCTTCCATTTGTTGTTTCTATTAAATTTGGAACGTTTTTTGTGTTGTTGGAAATATGAGAGGGTGTAATACCATTGGATCTGCATGCTAAGAAATAAATTTTTCTGTTTCTCGTTGAAGCCAATTTGTTGTTTAATTTTGCCCATTTTTAAGCAGTGATGTAGTTGCTATTCCATATTGTTGCGTAACAGTTTGTAGAACCCCATGCCTAGAATAAAGTGGAAAAGTCTTTACCGATAGTTGAAATAAAGATTCTAAATTGTTCAAGTAAAACTTTTTTTAAAATAGCTTTGGAAATTTTTTTTCCTTTCAAGGCTTACTAAAAAGTCCATGTTCTTTTTAGTAAGCCTTGAAAAGGAAAAATAAATTTCCGAAAGCTCGCGTTTAGTAAGAAAAGAGTTTTATTAGCCTAGACCGAATCTAAGAATTTAGAATCTTTGTATTCAACTATCGGTCAAGACTATCCTATCCTAACTTTTATATATATATAATATATATATATATATATATATATATAATATATATATATATATATAAAATATATATATATATATATAATATATATATTTTATATATATATATATATATATATAAAATATATATATATATTATATATATATATATATATATATATATATATATATATATATATATATATATATATATATATATATATATATATATATATATATATATATATATATATATATATATTTTCACGAGATGCAGTATGATACAACGACAAAACGTTAACTTTTTTCTTTGTTCTGTGAAATCATTCCATTTTAAAAACCAATAGTAGTCGCCCAACATGGATGTGTTCCAGCGTCCCTGGTATCTTATTTCCATCGTCCTGATGTCTTCGTGAAACCTCTTTCCTTGTTCGCCACTTACTGCACCCAAATTTTCCGGAAAAAAATTAAAATGGAAGTGCAAAAATGTATTTTTATAGACATGCGACACCCTAGTAATTTATAGGTTTTCAACAGTTCATCTATGAGGCTTTTGTAGTCTTCATCTTTTTTATTGTCAAGAAATTCTTTAACTGCACGTACGACAACACGTCCAAGCTGTCAATTCCTTTGAAAAAGGAGATCATCTAGGAGCTTCCTTACCTGAGGTCCAATAAATATTTAATTTTGCATTACTTAATTGAAAAAATATTTGTTTTAGGTACTGGAAACCATTACCATTTTTGTCCATGGCTTTAAAAAAGTTTTTTTATTATTTTAAGCCTAATATGAAAAGGCACATTTTTTGGGTTAACAAGGGGAGGCATTTTTAATGTTTGAAGTACCAAATTCAAAAGAAGTTCTATGAGGTCAATTCTTTTTACTATAGTGTTCTTTTGTTGCCCTAGTGTCCCACAGACACAAAAAATACCAATACTTTGTAAAACCCCCTTAAAGTTTTAACAGGATACCTATGACTTTTAAATCTCCACAGATATCCCACTGACACTGTTCATATTTAATGAGATTTAATATGGTTGCTAAGTTGTCATAGTTTTCTTTTATTGTCACTGAATGAGCTAAAGAAATGGATGGTTTTTTGTTTTCATTATGAAGCAGGACTGCTTTTAGGCTATATTTTGACGAATCTATAAATAAATGCCACTCGTTAGGATCATGCTCCCCATATTAAGCTCATTCATTAAACCATCAATATCACAACAAACACATAGCAACCCTTCCATTTTAAAAAAACCTGATTATGTTACATTCCATTTTCGGTTAAGTGAATCACTTGATTTTTAATTTAACAAGCTCCACTGTTGAAATCTAGAACTAAGAAGTTCCAATTTTTGTTTTTACAATCCTAGGTCATGTCCAAGTCATTTAATTCATTCTGAGTTATTAGGTGAGGTCCACTGGTAGTTGGTAAAAATGTTGGGTCACAACTGGTTTTCTCAGGAAGTTGTGGGTAAGATTCTGATAAAGAATAAGAATCACTGGGAAACACGATGTCCAGGCTTAAAGGCGCTATCGGTACCGTTAGTTTCTGACAATGAAATCCCTTCTGTTTAAGTGATGCAAAAGTAGCAATCTCTTACATGATCAGTAGGTTCTCTTCAAATTATAGGAAGAGCAAACGGCATAGAATTTTTCTTGCGGTACATACACTGCACTAAATTTACGTGACAACTCACACAACAAACATGAAAAGCCCAACTTTTATCTTGATCCCCAATTTGGCACTTAAAGTATAAAAAATGGGATTTTTTTGACTGCCTGAGGTATAGATCTAGTTTGGGACTTTATAATAAATCATCCACATATATAACACAACTTATTGGCTGGATTTTTGCAACATGGACGACTCGAACTTTCCATTTTTATCAAAATCGACCTAAACACTGGACTGTATTGTAAACGAGACAGAAACCAACTAAACTGCAGAAAACAATAAAACTCTTAAAGGTTTGTACAATACTGTTAAAATAACCTCTACTGCGGTCTTGTTGTACTTTCCGGTCCAAGGGCAGGTTAAAAAATTTCAAAGATCGCATTATATAAAAGAGAAGCGGGTACTTGAAAATGAGACGTGCCAGGCCATTTCTGGGAAAAAGTGTTTTAATAACTTCCTAAATGAAACGCAAAATAAGAATTCTCATTGATGTAACAAAAATTATGTCGACTTGTGTTATTAAATTAATATTTTAACACTTTTCGATATTTTTGTATGAAAAATAAAATACGATTTTGCTAAAATTTAAGGGATGTATTTGATTTTTCCCAACTTTTTTGGGACTTACGAATAGCACTTCTAATAGGCTTGCCTTAGAGGTGACACATGGGGGATTTCGCCATTTTTTTATATCTCTCTTAGTTTAGAAAATATAGCTATTGTAAGTTTTAATAGTCGCATCTTATATTTGTCATTTTATGGTCTGGCACATAGGGATTACAAAACTAAAACGCACACGATCTAATTTGTTATAAAATATGAAAGTTTTTTTTTAAGTATTTTTCCAATATCAATAAATAAAACATGGTACTATAGTATGCTTCGAATTCGACAAAAATTATGATAATTTGCTCGCTGGAATGACACCTGTTATTGTTGATTTTTTTTCAAATTATGTCAAAATGGCACTATTTATAGATCAAGCTTAATCTGTAAAAGAACAACAGTTGTTGCATGTATAAGGTGGCAGGCATATTTTGTTAAAAACCCTTTGGAAAAATGTATATAACAAGAATCAACATTTGCTCCATCTCAAAAAGGTACGAAACATTTGTTCAATATACAAAGTGTAAAAAAAACAAAACAAAAACTTTAGTTAGTTAGTTTGAATAAAGATTTGAAACTAAATTTTATACAAGACAGGTTTAGTTAGAAATCGCAAAATATATAAGACTTGTTGCAAAATAGCAATAAACAAAAAAAATAAGGCAAAAAAAAGAAGGTTTTTGCATGAATTTATTTTACCGTATAGATTTTTCTATTATTCAGCAAGATAAAACTTAATACTATTGTAAAGCATCATGCCAAATTTCGTTAATATCAATTTAATAGTTTTTGCACAATAGTTTGGCAATCCAATCTCGTTTAAAAAAATTGACAATTATGCAAATTGGGTCCAGAATAATAAATTTGGACATGATATGATTTTTTTTTCCAAACTCTAGAGCTTTTAACGTTTTTTGATTAATTAAAATCGAATCATTTGAGCGCCTTCAGCAATTTTTTAAAGTTATGAAAAATTGCTGAAAGAAATAAATGTTTAAACAATTTTACAAAATATAAATAAAAATAAGATATTTATTTTATATGAACCATGTACAAGGCGGTAATATTAATTATTGTTCATAGATTCGCCTTAAACGCCAGTCGACTTTGGCAGCCCGTATCTCGGCAACCAATCAACCGATTGACGATTTTAATATATTAAGGGAAGCGTCTTTACGAGTGCTTTAACCATATCTTTAATATATTTTTTTTTTATTTGTGAAAATAGTCAATTTGTTTATAAGCAAATTATCCGAATTTCATTTTTAAAAAATTACACTCAAGTAGGTGATTTAGACTTTGTACAGGGTTTTTCCTTATAATTTGGCATGCAATTTAAAGGTATTATTAAAAGGAATACAAAAAAGTGATTGATACAAAAGTTTTAGGACTTTTAATGAAAATTTTAGATATGACATTTGGAAAAACAACCAATGGTCGAAAAAAGAGAAATCTAAAAAAATTTATTTTTTAATGAACCACCCTATACTTTATTAGAAATTTAAAATATTCGCGTTTGTTTCTTTTCAAAAATATGTAACATGTTTATGTTTGGATAAGCAGTTTCGTAACAATTCGACCTAAAATTTGCATTTAATATGCAATTAAGTACCTCTTTTTAGTTTTTGTATGCCGTAAAAGCCAAACAGAACTTTTTTGTTGAATCACTTTTGGCCAAGAATGACGACAGATAACAAAACAGATGAACTGATATAATATAAAAAAACACAAGTGCAGTTATAGTTGTAGTAGTAGGTAATATTCTTTCTTTGAGTACAAAATACGTCAATTAATTCGTCGTCACCCTTGGCCAAGCAGGATCCAACCTAGAAGTTCTGTTTGGCTTTCATGGCTTACTAAACCTAAGGAAGAGGCTTCATTAGATTTAAAATGAAAATTAAAGTAGAATTGTCACAACGATTTAGTATATTTATTAAAATACAAAGTGTTCCATTAAAAACAAAATTAATTTTTCTTTTTTTTAATCCTCACTGGTTTTTCTAAATGTCATATCTAAAATTTTCATAAAAAGTTCCACCCACAACTAACCACTTTTTTTATTTCTTCAAATAATACCTTTAAAAGCTTGCTTGATTATAAGAAAAGACCGTGTACATGGACATTATATTACATTAAAAAAAAATAATATAACTCTTTTTTTTTTAATTTAAAAACATAATTTTTTTACACATTTCTGAAAAAATATCAATTTTGATCGATAACAGGTGTCATTTTAGCAATCGAGTTTGTATCAGTTTTTATTGAATGTAAAGCACAAACTAAAGCCAAACGTATATTTTGTTTAAATTAAATATTTCTATTGTATATTTTAAATAACTATAAAACAAGTCTTATTTTATAGTTGCGATGGGATAACTAATCTAAACTTATATAATAATATTGCAGCTAAATAAGTTTTTTTTGTCATTTTTAAATAATGTTACTTATTAGTTTTTATCCTTTTAGACATTTTTTATGTACTAATAGGGGTAATAAATAAAACAAATACTTTTTTCTATAAAATTTAATAAATACAAATAAATTAAATTAAATAAATAAATATCACAAAATTACTGAGGGGGCCTATATTCTGTATGAAGTCCCTTGGGTAAAGGAACATTTTCTAAGCTTCTTCCATACACCAAACCTCTATCCCAGTCCCCATGACCGCTAGCATGAGCATGGACAACTTCAGTGTGTTTTCCTCCACCATGGCCACCTTTTAATGCGGCAATAGCGGACAACAAAAGGGCAGCCAATGCAGCCATAAGAGCTTTTCCTGCGATCGCTGCAACCGCTGCAAGAGCCATAGACATCATCATTGCCTTCATCATACCGCCCATCGCGAGTACCACTCCCATATGACCACCTCCGCCTCCGCCTCCTTTTTTGCCGCCACCACCGCCTCTTTTTCCGCCTCCGCCTCCGCCTCCGCCTCCGTATCCGCCTCCGTATCCGTCTCCAAATCCGTCTCGGCCTCCACCTCCACTACGTGCGGTATCGCCCTCCGGAACGACATTCCAAAGGTTTAACTTAAGGGAATGGCTTTCCAAAAATCCCATTAGTTTCTTCATAAGGTACCCGTCCAGTCTGGCGTTAGGATCATCGGGAAACTCACGAGCCAATTCCGCCACTATTTCACCATTAGCTTTAGCACTACTACTATTTTCCCGCACTAGTGACACTCCGGGAAGAACACTTATATCTTTATTTTCACTTAACTTATCCACCCAGGAAACAGCATCTACTTTGAGACAAGTTAACGAATACGAATTATCACAGTCTTTCCCAAGAGATTTTTTAAATTCACTTTCATCACTTTTATTGTGCACATCTGTTGCAAAACTTTTACTAAGAAGTGTAAAACCTATCAAGATCACTACAACTTTAGAAGTCATATTGATGCTTGGATGTTCAACCTGCATCTGATAATCAAACACGTATTTTTGCCTGTTTTATAGTACACCTAGTCATTAGTAACACAATTTAGATTTGCAGTTTAAGTAGCTTGGGGAATTAAAAATAAGTGGAGCACACACAAATTTTGTGAGAGTAAGTGACAGGACCATAGATGAGTAAAAATTTCATTGGGCTACGAATTAGTGGTCCAAATTAAACAGCTCTCACCATAAATCAGAGAAAGGCTTTTAACTTTATTTGTAACGTGAAGCCACCCATACGTTAAGATCTAGATTTTTTGCCGATAAGACCATACCTAGTCCCTACCATTACTTTTATCTAATTGTAGATTCATAAAATTTGGCGCTCACTCCGCTTTTATTCGTGTCAAATATTAGATGCAACAGATCTAAATCTGAAAGTACAGTAAGTAATAAGTTATGTTTACCGGTTACATTTTATATTTTAAACTGGCACTTTAATTATTAAGTTTCAACTTAGTGAAAAAATTTGCTTTGAAATCAATATCAAATGTCATTTTATAGGGATATGTTTACTATAAAACCAGTAAATAACTTTTTTAAAAAAATTTCATAAATCCTCTTACTTAAAAAAAATCGTAATAAAGCGATGTTAAAAAACAGAAGTATTAATATCATTGTTTTCGCTTTTAAACACAGTTTATAGGGTTTTTTTTTGATACCTCAAATGTAACAGCAAACAACAACGTGCTATATTTTAAAAAGTGTGCATAAAAAAAAATTTGTAAAGGCTTATGCCAAAATTTATATGAAAATATACAAATAATTTGTAGAACATAATATTCTAACTAAATTTAAATTTGACAAATACGCCAAATCGCCCAAAATATTTAAATTGTTTTTTGAACAAAGTTTGAACAACATATCGCCGTTGTTTCAACGAAAACTCTTATGTGGTAAATGGTAATTTTTTTAGATGAACATTTTTATTTTTATTAAAAGTGTCAAAGAAAGTTTTAAGACAGTCTTTATTTTTAATTATTGTAATATATTTGTATTTATTATTTTAATTAACAAACCGCACATAGTAGGTTTTATTGAAACAAAAACGTTAATATAAACACTTATTTTCCTTCAGATCAGCTTTTCAGCTGTTAAAGGTCTTAAGTTATAAATCTTTTAAAAAATGGTAAATTTTAATGGTATTTACGACTTCTTTTTGCAAAACAAGCACCAATAGGTGTAAAAAAACGATTTTGATCTTTTACAAAAGTCCTATTAATAGTATCGCGATTAAACATGCTTTAAATCAATTTTTTTTATTTTAAGAGAAAAAAATATTTGTTTAAACAGACCTTTTCATATAAAAAATAAGCTATGTTTTGTACAGATTTGGCTTTTTCATGTTTTAGGTACCACTATTCAAAAGATGATTCTGGTGGTTTGCAGTCAAATTTGAGGTACCAGCTTTTATTTGGCTCTGTAAATTGTGCTCTGTCATATAATTGTGCCAGTGCCGTTATTATTTACCTCTTTAGGGGGCGCCTTTTACAAAACATTTTGTATAAACTAAAAAAGAACTAAAAATCCCTTTAAAACAAATACATTCTTTTTATTTGACAAAAAAGTACTATTTATTTATAGTATCATCAATAAGCAAAAAAATAATAATTTTTTAGATATTCTGCCAACTAACCTTACTTTTAAATAATGTATTTTAATTTTTATAATTATTTTCCCAACCAGTGGATATGCAGAGGTGATTGTAGTTTCAAGAATTTTTTTTTATACAGTGACCGCCAAAAGTTGGACTATTTGGATTGCTTTATTTTTTAAAATTATTATTTTGTTAACGAAATTTCCTAAATGATGGTTTTCCAAATTTAAATACCCTTTGCTGAATGAACACAACATTATTTTCTGATAAAAAAATTAAAATGTGTTTTATTAAAATTAAAAAACATATTACTTTTTACTATTTTGACTGATTTATTAATTAAAAAAATTACAAATTTGCGGTTTTTGTCAGATGCGACTACTTTGGTCTAGTTTTTGTACAGACTCACGCACGTACAGTCCAAATTACACTTACGAACTTGCAGAATTAACTTAAAGATTATTTTAGAAGTATCTTATAAAATCATTTAATTTGCGGATATGATGTCGTAAATCCAAAATAGATAGTATTCATTATTTAAAGCTAAATTTAAGTTTCAATATTAGTTTATGTCTTAAAACCGATAATTTGTGGATCTGCTAGTCCATAAGGATCAATTGACGTGCGGTGGCCCGGGACGAAGTGGTCTTCCTACTTACAATTAGCAAGAACCTCAGGTAATTTGTTTTAATAAAGATAGTAATATAACATGTATTTTTTTTAACCACATTAAATATCCATAACTTAAACTAAGTTAAAATACAAGTTTCTAAAAATGTGAATAATTTAGGGAAAAGAAGTATTCATAATCCATAAAAAATAATTAAAAAAAATACCGGAAAAATGTTTAAACATAAAAGCATAATAAATATTTGACTTCCTTAATATAAACACTGCTATACAGGATGATTCATAAGGAACGTAGTCAGTGTCCAAAAATAAACATAAAAGCAAATACAAATATGGGTCCGCAAGGCTTTTGTATTCAAAATACAGGGTGTTAATATTTTTATTTTTTTTTTTAATTTTTTTAATAAAATCTATGATAATGTAAATATTAAAGGAAAAATTGGTATTCGGGGGGTTTTTTGGTATGACGGATCAGAATCTAATCTTATTACGGCTCTTTCTTGTAGGGGGAGCCGCATACACGTCTTTTTACTATTTTGAACAATCACAACTTTTTGGTATTACATTTTTAAGTTAATTAAATAATTGTTTTGTCATTTTTGTCATTTTAACGTCAAAAAGGTATACTTGTTAAAAGTTAATATGAGCAACCCTTTTCGAGGTATTTGAATTTAAAAAAATTACGACGCATCTGATTTTATTATAGCAAAATAAAAAAAAAATAAAACAAAATGTATAAATATGTTCTATATGTTTTGTGGCGGATCCATGTTTTAGTTTGTTTTATTTGGGTTACTCGCCTTTTTACTTTTGGAAAATGGGACCCTCTTGCGGCCCGGGTATGCGGCTGACCCTGTCAGCCCTGGACCATGAACTTGCAGATCGCCTGCAACAAAAAAAAAAACCCCCAAAAAACCCAAAAAATCACAAATATTAATCTACGTTTCGGTGGCAAGTCGGCCACCGTTATCAAGATTGAAACTAAAACAAAAAATTAAACTAAATTTTAAGAAATTTTAGGTCTGAAAACTTAGGAAATTCTGATAGCTTTTGAACTTTTAACAGGGTCAGCCCGCATACCCCGGGACCCGGACCAAGAGGGTCCCATTTTCCAAAAAGTAAAAAGGCGAGTAACCCAAATAAAACAAACTAAAACAAAATGTATAATTAAACAATATGTATTTTAATTTTCAATAAAATTAATGTGCTTAAATTATGTTCGCCAAAACATAAGCAAGGTTTTTTAATTTTTAAAAATTTCACCATTTACTTCTAAGCACATGTCAGCTCTGTGGTGAACATCCTGTATTTCCGAAACGAAGGCCTTGCGGACCCATTTTTGTATAGACTTTTATGTTTATTTTTAGACCCTGACTACATACTTAAATATTAACATTTTCTCACGAATTATTTTGTATATATCAGGATTTCGCTGATATATTAAGGATGAAAAAAAAATTGGTATTTTTTAAAACATTGGTAATATTTTTAACTTGTTACCTTAGTAATAACAATGTATTTTTAGTTCTGGTTTCCTGGACTCCCATAAAATTAAAATAAAGGTCATTGGGTTTACTAATTAACAACTTATTTTTCAGATACTTTAATAAAAATCATGGATGAATTCGCTCGGTTAGTTCCAACTATGCAAGGTGTTCGGAAAATGTTGAAAATCTTCCGGATATGAAAAAAACTCGTGAAATGAATACAACAAGTGCATTTTAACCTTTTTCGTGTAGACCTTTTCTTTGGAAACCAATATTTCCAAAGAGGTCCAATAGAATCAATTTTTTCAGATATAATTATTAAATCACATTTTACTAAGATGGAATACAAAGTAAGACTCTTCAAATTACTATCCAAGAAAGTGTTGTGAATTACTCAAAGCTGCAGGGACAGACTGGCTGTGGCACACATGACCCCCTTTTTTACGCCCTGTTTTAATAGGAACGTTGTACAACTTAATTTATATAAATAATACATTATAGTAGTATAGATGGCTGCAGGGTTACCTTTTAAAATTAAGCTTAACTACCTGTGAAAAAATATAGACACACCCTGTATATTTTTATTTTTGGATTTCTGAAAACATTCTTTGTCAAAGAGTATCTTGAATGTCAGAATTTTGACAGCTTTAAAAATTTTAATAAAAACGCTTTTAATGATGCCAAAATGTAATTATATACAGTGTATTCTATTTGAAAATTAAAGGGCATGACCGTTTCGGGTAAAACTGCAAGTCTTTTTAAATTTTATCTTTCTATCTTTAAAAATGCTGAGAAAAAGTGGGTTAGCCCTATTCCTGGATCAGACGGTATATTTAATTAAAGATAGTAGGTTGGCGGCTTATTATGGCCAGAAACCCTTTTATAAGCTATTTTACTCTCATGTATTATTCATAAAAATTAGGTTTAATTAAAAAAAAATAGATACCTGCAGATTTAAGCGGCTGGATCTCGTACTAAAAAACCTTGAGGTTTATTTTAGGAAAATCCACAGTTGCCTTAAGCCTTAGTACTATCTTACCGTAAGTGTCTTAATAGGGCTAAGAAGTAGTTTATCAACCTGGAACTTACATATTTGGAAAAGAAAAAACCCCTACTGGCAATTACAATACGGTTCTTATAGTGACGAAAGTAACGAAGTAAATATTTGAAAAATAATTGAATAAATAAAACACTGGGACTATTTCAGTGAAAAAAAATATTTGGCTTTTCTCCGGAATTAAAAAAAGATATATATTTATTTTAAATTTTTAAAAAAATCTATTTTTTTTTAATAAATTGTGAAGGAAAAGTCTACCATTGCGACAATAAAACTAAAAATATACAAATATTTTATTATTTCTTTAAATAAATGAACCTAATGAACCTAAAAAAAAATTAAAATATTTTTAGATGGGGTCCTCTATTACTAAAAAAGGAGAATATATTAAAATTAAGTATAATTAAATTTACTTACAAATATGAAGGGACACCTATTTAAAATTTAAAATAAATATATATATATATATATATATATATATATATATATATATATATATATATATATATATATATATATATATATATATATATATATATATATATATATATATATATATATATATATATATATTTTTATATTCTGGAGAAAAGCCAAATAATTTTTTTTCATTATTTTACATTATTTTATAGAACATAGTGAAGAGTAATTTTTTTGCATCCTTTTAGAGTATACTTGGGAAAATCAAAAATTGTCTACTTTGTAGGCTCATTTATTCCTAGAGTGTCTAGAACACTCTAGTTACTTAAATATTTAGTTGTCATCATAATAAACTACCTCTTGCTTCCCTTGGGACACTCACGATGCGTTAGTACTTAGACATTAAACCTTCGACTATCAAAAGGTACACACAAAACTTAAAGGGCAAAAGAAAAATAGCATTGACATTTATTAAGACATTCAAATCAGGGCAATTAGCTCCTATAAAATTAGCTTCCAACTATGCAATGACTGTATATTTGTCCAGAAATTAAACTGTCCCACAAGAAGAAACATCCTGAAATTCTGGCCATAAAGGCTACCCAAGACATAAAAAGACAGATAAAAGAAAGAAAAAAAAGGACATTATAGGTTATATAAACTTATAGAAAAATAATCTAACAGATAGCGTGTAGTGGCGCTGAGAGGCGCCCGGCAAGTTCAAGTTTGAAAACCCAAACCCAAAATAACCAAAGCGGACAAGGTATCTATACAGCCTAGTTTAAAATACCAGCGTTGAAACAACACTAAAAAACATTAAAAAAAAAACTATAATAATTATATTATGGTTGCAGAGAAGGAAGATCAAAATGCCAGATCACCTACACATACAAATCCCTTAAGAAGTACTCCTATTTAATCTGTTCTTTGTTAGAATCCCTTAAACGTATCTTTAAAATATTTTTCTTTATTGAAAATAAATATAAAAAATAAAAATAATAAATTTAATATTGCCTTTTATCTAGTACTCTGTGTATATTTAAAACACTTAAAAAGTAAAGAGGCCGATTTTTAAAATTAAACTACCAAATGAAAGTTAGGTTTTTAGTGTAAAAATGTAGTACATTATTTACGATTTACTCTCAATAAAAACCAATTATAGGTATTAGGGTCACAAGTACATTTATTATATTGTTTTATTTTAAGATAAAAAGATTTTGTAATAATTTTAGTAACCACAATAATCGTGTTGTTACCCTTGAAACATAAAAAACATATTTTCTTTATTTTAATAAATAAAGTTTTTTTGTTAAGGCTTAAGGTCATGCAAAAATAAAGTAATCTAATTATCATCCATATTCGTATATGGCTTAGGTACCTCCCACCGCATTTAAATCTTAGCTTTTTAATTGGTAAAATCGTAATTTTAACTAGTAAAGAGAAGGTATAGCGCGTTTGTACAAACCTGGCAATTTACTAATAATTGCAGATGAAAAGTGTTTTACTAGCTATAACAAAAATTTATAAATGACCCGCAGTTCGACAAAAGATAGTTTCTATTAAAAATGGGTTAACAGGCTATTATTTATGTCAAAAAAATTAGGGGTAAAAGAAACTACAACATTAAAAGGGCTTTGCTGGTTCATACGTTCAATTGAAAAAAACCGCAGAGTGTTACCATTTAAAGGGGTGCATTTTTGAGATGGGAATGGTTTTGTTTCATTTTTAGTTTTTTAATTTTTAACTTACTGCATGCACTTTTTATACATATACGTCAACAGAAAAGTTGTCCCAAATTAATTTTTTGTCGATATGTCACCTAACAGAAAATAAAAAATTTTGACAAAAATATATTAAAAAAACGTAGCAAAAAATGCAACTTTTTTTATTTTTCCTGTTTCTTTTTGTTTACATCAATTTACTTATAGGTATTGCTTTACAGGAGAAAAGCTGATATATTCTTTAAAAGGATATTAGCGACCAGTTATATTAGAAACTTTTTTTATAAATATAAAGTTTACTTTGTAAAATATCCTTTAAATTTGGCTGCCCAATAAAAAACAATTAGAAATGAAATTTTATTACAGTTGTAAATAATTAAAATATTTTTTTGATATGTTTTTTTAAGAGTACTGGCCTTAAAATTTTCTACAAAATGGGACCACTTCGGTCCAGGTCCTAGTTTATAGCGAGCTGAGCCTGCTCAGCCTTATTGACCCCTATGAATCTGCAGATCGCCTGCCACAAAAAAAAGAAAAACCTTTCAAAGAACCCAAAAATAAAAAATATTAATCTACTCTCCGGTGTCGGCCACCACATTTATGACAAAACGTTATAAAAAGTAAAAAACTCTCAGAATTTCTAAAGCAAAACTTCTTAAGATTTAGTTAAATTTTTTATTTTAATTTTATCTTGATAACGGTGGCTAACTTGCCACCGAAACGTGGATTATTATTTTTGATTTTTGAGTTTTCGGTGGGATTTTCTTCTTTTTTGTAGCAGGCGATCTGCAAGTTCATAGAAGTCAATAGGGCTGAGCAGGCTCAGTCGCTATACTTCGGGACCTAGACCAAAGTGGTCCCATTTTCTAGAAAATTTGATGACGAGTACTTCCAAAGGAAACATATCAAAACATGAATCCACCACAAAACTATAGAACATATTTACAAATAAGACTTTAAACCTACTACACTTTGATGCTTTTTACAAGCATCCTGTGGGAGTAAAGATACTACCCCAGTAAAAATAGCAAGTTTACTTTTAAAAAATTAAAAAAAAAACTAATATTAAATGTCTGCATTGATTTTTTTTAAATAAATGATGTTTTATTTAATTATTTCGTAAATAATAAAATTCGGTTATCCAATAAAAAATCATACACCTTACTTACACACAAATTATAAACTTCATTAATATTGATTAGGCATGTTTTTATCACTTTTTACTAGTTCTTAAGTGAATTAACATAATAATATGTTTTGCATCCGATGTATTTGTTTGACACGAGGGGACGGAGGAGTCTAAGAAAACGTGACTTTCTCAGTTCATAAAACATTTTTTCCTAATTTTTTTTCTTGATTTTTTAATTTTAATTTTTTGTTACGATTGAAAATCAAGTGTGAACATATATAGGCATTTTGATGTATACATTGTCGTTAAAATAGCTTAATATAACTAATCATATTTACTTATGTTTGTGCAAAACTAACTATTTACAGGGAGAGATCCAGCTTTTGAGACGTTATATTTATAGGAGGGTCACAAAGAGTGTGACGCTGTGTGACGAAGGGGGGAGGAAGGGGGTCAGAAATGGTGAAGTTCAGCGTGACGTAGGTTTTGAACGGAATTTTAATAAACACTCTACTCTGGAGCATGAAATATTTGTTTTTAACATATTATTATAAGACAATAAGTAACCTAAAAGCTAATGCAATTTAAAAGTTTTTCCGTTTCTTCACGCATCTTCCAACCAGATGAAAACCATTTTTTTTAAATATAATATGTAATATGTATCGCCAATGGGCTGTCTAAAAATTATGGTCAAGGCTATGATTTGTTAAAAAAAAATTTAAAAAAAATTCGTTGTGCCTGTATAATATCAATTTTTATTTTTTAATTCTACATGAACATTCTAAAATACCACTTAATTTTTATTCCTTAATTTCCTTAATAAAAATGGTAATATTTTTTTTATTTTTAAATATCAAAAGGCTTTATATATAAAACTAAGAAAAGTGGTATACTAGTACTAGATTTTTGACATCATACAAGAACCATAAAAAAATAGATTTTTAAAATTATAGTATTGACCATTATTTCTTAAGCAACCCTTAGTTATACTTTTATTTACATATTATATTTAATAAAAAGTAATTTTTATATGGTTGGCAGATGGAAGAAGGTTATCTCTAATTCAAAACTAAGTTTATTGGATCATCGTTTATATGTAACAAACCTTATTTATTTATTCTAAAAGTTTTTGACTAATAACACACAAATTTCAACAAAATAACTTTTTTTTATTAACAACAATAAATTAAAAATAAATTAAATAAATAAAGAATTTATCACAAAATTATTGGGGAGGTGTATATCCTGGTTGAAGTCCTAATGGTAACGGAGCATCGCCAAAGCTTCTTTCCCAACCATGACCACCATGACCACCTTCATGTGATGTTGAGTGAGAATGCGATGTAGTGTAAATAGGCTTGGCAACTACCTCATAGGTTGAGTGACCGCCTCCGCCGCCTCCCTTAAGAGCAGCGAGGGCAGACAACATAAGAGCAATTAAAGCTGCCATCAAAGCTTTTCCTGCCATAGCTGCAACAGCTGCAAGACCCATAGCCATCATCATACCCTTCATCATGGCACCTGCAGCAATCGCCATTCCCATACCTCCACCTCCGCCTCCACCGCCTTTTTTACGGGCGGTACTAGGATCGCCTTCTACAACATTTTTGAGATTTAGCTTAATAGCATGACTGCCCAAAAATCCGGAGATTTTTCTCATGAGGAATGCATCTAGCCTAGCATTGGGATCATCAGGAAACTCACGAGCTAATTCAGCCACTATATCACCAGTGTTGGCCCTAGCACTGCTGTTTTCTCGCACAAGTGATAATCCGGGAATAACACTTATATCATTGTTTTCACTTAACTTTTCCACCCATGAAACAGCATCCAATTTAAGGCAAGTCAGCGAATAAGAGTCATCACAGTTTTTCGCAAGAGATCTTTTAAATTCACCTTTGTCACTTTGATGATGTGCATCAGATGCAAAAACTGAGGACACAAGGGCGAAACACACTACTACCCCTAAAAATCGAACAGTCATATTGATGGTATGATGTTTAATCTACATCTGATGAATAACCAAAAATTGCAGCGTATTTTATAGTAATTCGCAAGTCATTAGTATAAGATCTAGTTGCGGACCAAAATCAGTAGCTTGGGGAATTAAGATAAGTGGAGCACACAAAAATAATTGTGAGAGTAAGTGACAGGAACTATTAAGATTTACCATTTCATTTCTTTACAATATAATGGCCCGAAATTAATCGGCTCTCTCCGAAACCTAGAGAAAGGATTTTACCTTTTTCTGTAACACCTTGCTGACCACACGTAAAGATCTAGATTTTTTGTCGATAAGACAAAGGAGACTCCTACCGTTACTTGCATCTTTTGACTAAAGATTTGCAGAATGTATCTCTCACTTTTATTTTATGTGCTTTAGTTATAAGATTTAATTATTTTGTGTTAACAGAAAATTTGGATTAAGGTAGGTAATTTTTTATTTTTTTATCAGAACTAATATATGGCTCAAATTTAAATAAGGAAAAACAAGCATTGTAAGTTATGTAACATAAAAAATATTTTACGGTCAAAGAAGACATAATATGTAAATTAGTTTATTATAATTTGTTAAATAATACCTAGACAAACATAAGTTTCACTTTTCGACAATAAATTATTTGCTAGTGGCGACTGTTGTAGAGGTTTATTTGTTTCTTTTTGCCTTAGTTTATTTTTAAATAACAAATAACACTATATATATATATATATATATATATATATATATATATATATATATATATATATATATATATATATATATATATATATATATATATATAATATATATATATATTATATATATATATTATATATATATATATTTTTATATATATATATATATATATATATATATATATATATATATATATATATATATATATATATATATAAATATATTTAAAAAAGTAAGTCTGTGAATAGACCCCCGTTTATTGCTTTATCTATTCAAATTGGTGAAAAATTTTTTAAAAAAAACTTTTTTGGTTTCTCCTTTTATTTTTGGAATAACGTTATGTATTCAGTTTTATCAGAAAGTCCTAAAAACCATTTCTTTTTAAAAAATGACTCCCTATTTTTTTTATTCATTTTTGTTTTCTGCAAAAAGATCTAGATATTTTTTGTTTTACATATTATATCCTTATTTTAATTGTTTCCGAGAAATTATTTAAATACAAATATGGCGGGAAAATCCGTTTTCTTTTTTTTTTAGTTTTATTTTCGGGGTTTTTTTAAAAGTTGCATAACAACCATAAAAAGAAAAAAATGTCAAAACAAATTTTTTTAAAAATATATATTTTAATACAATTTAATCGTCCGAGATGTTATGGCCAATAACGTATAACAAAAATTTTCAGGGGATCAGGGTATTTCTATTTCATACAAACGTTTCGCTTTTTTATTTGGGGTTTGCCATCCCCGATGATTAGAACCAAATCACATAATTCATTTATTGGAATTTTTTCCTTATTTCTGTTATCTTAAAATATTATTTTAAATTTAAAAAAAACTCCCTTTTTTGACTTTTTTAGCTAGTTACTGTGGTTGCAATCCCCTCCCAAAAACCTTTTAAAAACCATAGAAACGAAACGGCATTAAGAGAAAAGGGGAATTTTTTTTCCTTTCCCAAATTTGTTTTTAAATGCAATATCGTAAACAATTACATATAGGCATATGATATCCCAAAAAAAAAATATCTAAATTTTATGCAAAAAAAAAAAATTAAAAAAAAAGGGAAACCCCTTTTTAAAAAAATTATCTTTCTTGCGACTTTCTGATAACCCCCAGATAAAAAAAGTTTTTTCAAAAATTGGGGAAAAACCTTTTTGTAAAAAAATTTTTTTCCCCCTTTGGGGAAAGAAAGAAAAACCCACAAAGACCCTATATATATATATATATATATATATATATATATATATATATATATATATATATATATATATATATATATATATATATATATATAATTTTGATTTAATATTTTTTTAAAAGTAATAAATGAAAATCACTTTTAACTAACTTTAGTCAATTTAAAGCATATTCGCAAAATTTTACCTCATTTATATTTTTTTAGTTAACCACCAAATTTAGGTTTGTTGCTACGAATATTTCACACCACTTTAAGCCCTTTAAACAATTTTATTCCAACAGTTAACCACATAATATAGCAACTTTTAAATTGCACATTTTTTTTATTCTGTCTAGGTAGGCGCACAAAATTAATAAGTGGACAGTTTTTTATTATTTTTTAAATAAATTTTGGGTGTTAAGTTTTTTTACCCCGGCGTCTTTGAATTATTGTCCAAAAATTTTTCCTTATACCTTAACCCAGGAACCTAGGTCGAACTCTAATTCACAAAATTATACGTTTTCAACTAACAAGTAAAACTTAACAACCTTAATTTTAGGTTGCATTTTTTTTATCATTAAGTTGGTTAAATATTTGATAGCAACAAAGATGTATCTTTTATCGAAATACGCCAAATACGTGACGTTTTTTCGACAACGGTTGGAACTGGCGACATGAAAGAACAGTAATTAATTTTTAGTCAAATTTAAAGAGTTTCTTCGTCAGCAATATCTTCGAAGAAAAGAACTATACGAAAAAAGTTAATATGAACTTGTAGTATTTTTTTCATGTGTTTTTTATACCCAGGAGATTTACTACATTTCCTGGGTATCCTGTATATGTTAACCATTTCTTTTTAATTCAGCTTAATAAGTTGGCATTTAGCTAAAAACATATAATTCCAGTTTAATTTTTGAAACATTGATTACTATGACATGATAAAAGTTGCGTGAAAGTGATTTAGTAGCTATTAAAAAAAAATCATCATGTTTAATCTATGCACTTAATAAAAAGAAAAAAATCAAAATTTTCCAAAACAAAAAAAAACAAAATCCAATAGAATGCCATATTTGGTCTTCAAGCATAACTTTTGATTTTACCAAATTTATTTTTTTTTAGCATTTTCTTACAATTTTTTAAAAAAAAATTTTTATTTTTTTTTACTTTTCCGGTAAATGGAGACCACACAACTGAAAATGTCCTAAAATGTATTCTTTACTTTATCAAAAAACATGTTTTACAAAAAACGTATTTTACAAAAAAAAGTATTAGTTAAAAATATTATTTTAAAACAATAATTAGGTCACGCTTTTTTTTTAAATGCACCTCGAAATAAAAATTAATTTTTAATTTTACTGCTAATTATATAAAATAAGAACTATAGCCAAAGGTGGTTTTTAATTAGAAATAAAGAACCGTTATTTAAGTCTGGGTTTCGAGAATTACATTATGAATAAAGCATCATTAGACAAAAATTGTTGTTGAACTGTTATATATATTTTTTACACAAGATAAGATTAAAACTGCCAGACGAGATATTGGTTTAGGCGATATAATAATTAATTTAGTAAAATAGTTTTACATTAATGTGATTTTAAATTATTTTGCTTTTAACGAGTTACAGCAGTAAGATAATTAGTCTACTTTTCTTTGATAACACAGGCACACAAAAAAAAAACAGTTATAAACCAGATATGTGAAGTACCTTCCGGTAAGTTTTTCGGTGCGCTAAAAACGAATCCGAAGTCAGAATTTACCCATCACCCTTACATTTTGCCTCAGAAACCCCCCAGCACCCCTCATCCCAAAGGGTCAAAATTTAATTCAATTGGAAAAGATATAATAAATATCTGATAATACGATTTTTGGTGTACTGAAAACGAATATGAAGTTTAATTTACCCACAACCCTTGAATTTAACCCTAGCAATCCCCAGCAACCCTCAGCATCGCACAGAAACCATCCAAAGGGCTAAAATTTTATTTTATTTGAAGAATTAAAATAAATATCCAACGTTTTCAGTACACCAAAAAACGTATTGTCAAATATTTATTTTAATTTTTCTAATAAAATAATTTTTTTGCCCTTAGGGTGGTTTCTGGGTGATGCTAGGGTTGCTGGGGTTTAGGTTTAATTTAAGGGTTATGGGTAAATTCTAAATTCATATTCGTTTTTACAACATCAAAAAACCTATTGTCAGATATTTATTATCTTTTCCAAATGAATAAAATTTTAACCCTTTGGGGGGGTGCTGGGGGCTTGCTGGGGCAAAATCTAAAGTGATGGGTAAATTTTGACTTCGAATTCGTTTTTAGCGCACCGAAAAACATACCGTAAGGTACTTCATATATCTAATTCAGAACTTTTTTTGTGTGTGCCTGTGTAATATATAAATTATTAACGGGTAACAAAAAAAAAGTTAAATTAAAACATAAAAAAATACAGAACTTTAAATAAAATACCCTTTTAATTGATAAAAAGCACCGTGTCTGGCCAAGTCGTTTACAAGCGTTACATCCTTGTTAGGAATAATGACATTCGCAGTAGGCTGCTTTTTATAGAAAACAATGTCAATCATACCGAACCAGGATTTTCGGTTTCTCAATCTTTGTTTCATAAAGGTTAGATTTAAAGTTTCTCTTTGATTCTTAGGGAATCCAAACGGCCCTTTTCTAGCAGGGATAAAAGGGAAGTAACCAACTTGGCTTTTAGCGTAGTTATAGTCTCTTAACTAATCGATTTTTAAACATAGTGCAAAACAAATAAACATTACATATTTTTAAAACAAAATTTATTGTTATAAATTTAACATAAATATACATTTGCTTCATGGTTATAACACTTCTCTTAGAGTTACATTTTTTTACATCAGATTTTCTAAAAGGCTGAAAATGCTTATTTTAAAATTTTACAAATATTATATAATTACAATTTTTTTTTAAGTTTGTGTCAGCTTGTCCTACCTTTTATCGGTTTACCTAAATATTTCTTAAAAGGAAACATTACTGAGTCTTACAACCACATAATCCTTTTTTTAGAAAACCATAATATGTTATAATTTTTTAATACCTCACTTACTTTGTTTAGTATAATAAAATATTTGTCCCAAGATTGTTCGCAATAATATGCAATAATACATAAAAATATGGCAAATTTTATAACAGTATTTAAATAATTAATAAACATTTGGTTCATAAAAAGTATAAAATTATTTTTCGAAAAGACACAAAGGTATGCTTTTTAAAATTAAAAATCAAACCCTGTTATTTATACTAGTAATCTAATAAAAATTAAAATACATTGTAAGTGGTATTTGTACAAATATAATAACATATACAAATTAATAAATATAATAAATTAAATGGTTTGGTTGTGTTGTGCCCGCTTAATTTAATTAACTAACTTCAGTTCTTCACTTAGGTTTGTACTCAGGATGTAAACCCAAAGGTAAGGCCGTATCATAGCTCCTTCCATAAGAGGAATGTCCATAGCCACCATGTCCGTCATGAATTTCCGAGTGGCTGCTTGAGTGAGTATATATCGGCTTTGATATTATCTCATATGTTGATTTTTCCTCCTTATGATGAAGTGATTTAAGTCCAATTATAGTCGAGAGTACCAGGGACATAAGACCTGCCATTAGGGCCTTTCCAGCAATAGCAGCGATAGTGCCTAAAAAATAAAAATAGTGGTTTCTTAAGAAATTTTACTATAAAAAACTCGTTTTGTTATTATTTTTTCTAAGTTTCAAATAAAATACATATTTTTTAATCTTTATGACAGCTCACGCGGCTTAATGCCTAAGTACTAAAGTACTAACATATAAATTTTCTCTAACATTGGATTAAACGCTTTAAAAAGTTTAAAATTAATTTTTGTTGTACTCTTCATTTTTATGTCGCAACAATATACGGGGTAACTTAAAAGTCCCGGAACGGTCGCTTATATCCGTTGTTAATAAAGCTTTTTTTAAACCCGACATAGCATTAACAACATTAGTATATTTATTAATCGAAAAATCATCTTTTATTGTCTTTCGCTTAAGCCGAAAATAATCCTAGCTTTTTGTTTTTAAATGCATGTATATACTTTTGTATATTTGTATATTTCAATGTTGTAAATAAACATTTTTTGCAAATAAAGACCATAAAAATTAAGGCTTGAACATCTAGGTTCATTGAATAAATTACCAGTTAGCAAAACAGAAGTTATAAAATTCAATAGGCATTTTTGTTAGTACACATAATTTTCATATCGTAAAATTGCTACTTTTTTATAAATTAAGTTTTCTTAAAATATCTTTTCACTACAACTCAAATATATATATATATTTTTAATTCTATGATAAGGCTTCGGGCCGGCGTTGTCAAATATATTGTTAAAAATTATTATTTTAAAATATTTTTTGAAATGTGTAATGAAAAATTGATTATCGTTAAAAAATGAATTTATAAAACCATTTAAATGTCACAAAAAACAAAGATTCCACCAATTAAAAATCAAAAGGTTGAGTTAGTAACTGAAAAACAAAAGACGATTGGAAAAAAAAATTGATGGCCAATTATTCGTCGTCAAAAAGTATCCCAATTATGTCATAGTTTAAAATACTAATCAATTACAAGCAAAAATTACAATCGACAATTGCCACTTTTTCGCTAATATCTTAAAAACTAAATTTTCAAGAAAATATTTAACTGAACAGTCAAAATCAGCATTAAATTCTTTAAAACTTTCTGCAACAAAACATTTCTCTGTCTTAAAAACTAAACAAGATAAAACATATAGGCCGAATTTGGGACACACTGTATTGTCACTTTGCAGTGTCCGTTCAGTGCCGTAACTGGACAGTGACAGACCGTGCCGTGTTTTTTCTTTTTCATCGCCGACGATATTTTTGCAGAAATTCTGACGTTTTCAAGTGAAATCATGGATGACACAATACTAATTGCAATTACCAAGTGCAATTATGTAAATACTCGGTGCTATCACTGTATGAACAGTACGGGTAGTGTCCTGATCCGGTACGGCACTGTCACTGTTGGTGGAAATCGGCCTTTTAGCCGGAAATAATCCTAACTTCTTGTTTTTAAATACATCCTGTATATTTTATTAATATCAGTCGCAAATTAAGTAAGGATATAATTAAGGTTTTCGTTTTATTTAAAAAAAAAACTAAAAAATAAAAATAAAAAATACTTTAAGATAATTGCAACACCTTTGAAAAAAACTAATAATTTTAATTTATTCTCCAATTAAAGTCATTAAAGACCTATCATAATTTAAAATAAGCTTATATGTTTTATTAGATTTTGCTATAGCAACTGACCTGTCAATGTTTTCAAAGAAAAAGCGCTTTGCTAAAAAAAAATATTTTATTTTTCGTATCACTTTTTAAATAAAACAAAAAGATTAATTACAATTATTCTTAATGTAGTGTTTTACTCGGCGTCCGGTCACTTTAAAAGATACAGGGTGTGGCATGTAGAAAAAAAAAATGTATGATTTCTGGCTAAACCAGAAGTCGACAACATTTTTAATTTAGTTTTTCATTATTATCATAAAAGATTTGTCAACATAAGTTGATTTACTTTATTAGGTTTTACCGTGTCAATGTACCCAAAAGTGGGACGATTTGTTAAAAGTATTTTTTATTTTAATTTTTTTATTAGTTCTCAAATAAACCAAATATTTTAATTACAATTTTTCCCAATGCAGTATTTTATATTTATTAACAATAAAATATACAGGGCTTTGCATTTAAAAACAGAAAGTTAAGATCATTTGGCGTTAAACCAGAAGTCGACAAAAGATGAGATTGCGAACAATAAATGCATTATTGTTTGTTATATCAACAAACCGGTTTTAAAAAAATGCTCTATAACCAACAGAGATAATCGACCGTTTCGGGACTTTCTACTTACTCCATATATTCATTCTTCTCTTACATAGCTTTTCTTAAGATAACTGGCACTTTTACAACGAAAATGTATTGATATTTACTACAGGGTTATCAAAATTAAGTGTCCGCCATTAGTAACTTTGTCAAAATACAAATTGTTTAAATACAAAATAATTACTACAAAATTGTAATCAATGTCCAATTAAAATAAACAAAAATTCATTTATGCGTTTTTGTGTATTTGAGCAGTTTTGTATAAATCAAATGTAATTTAACTCGACATTCATAAAAACATTAAAAACTATTTTAATAAGTTATTGTAATGTATGATGATTAAATTTTTAAATTTAGTAGACAAATGTGAAAGTTAAAGTTTTTCTATTTGTTTTTTAAAAATAGCTTATATATTTTTTTCTTTATAACTGAGAGTTTTACTTAGGGACGAAGAAATCAGAACACACAGAAAAAGTAATTTTATTTTGCTGAAGTTTTGTTGAAACTTTAAAAAAATGTTGCAAAAATATGTCATCATCAGCTTTTTATCTTTCTGATAGCCCAGAAGGGGGTTGTTTAACTACAAAGGCTGTTAACTACATCCAACGGCGCACGCTATTAACTGGAGGTCCCCTATTTAAATTCTAACTATGACTAATACACGAAAACCTTGTTGTCAGATCAAAAATAAAAGTCGGTAACCTCTAGTCATGAATCCTAATCGGGGTTCAAAAGCAATGCCTTAAAACGTATATGTACCATAATACTGTTGGAATTCGATGTGATTTCACCTTTTTACCGCCCCAGGAATTGTGAAACCCAGCGTAAAAATTTCTTGAAGGTAGTTCTAAACTACTACCTCTAACCCCTTCCAAAATTAGCCTTAAAGGTCACTGTGGATTTGGAGACCTTTAAGGGTGTTTTTGGGGTGGTTAGTGGGGTTTTCGGGTTTTGTGCCCGTGGAAATTAGCATGTTGAAAGCTATTACTTTGCAAACTTTGAAAACAATTGACCGAAACCCATTTTCCATAATAAAATTGCAGGGTCCTTTAAAGTGCGTTTATCTTGAAAACAGTTGCTCCTAAAGACCTAAAATTAAAAGTTATGTCATCTTTAACAAGTGCAGTAGGATGTAGCTGGCGCCCTCTATTAGCAATATCAAAAATATGGACAAATTTGAATATCTGCCTCAAAAACCCCCAAATCCCCAATTTCATACCGGTATGTCATTTAGTTAGGAAATTACTACGAAAAAACGACAACAGAACTAAAAGTTTAACACCCTGTATCTTTGTTATTATCGGATTTCGGAAAAGGCAAGTTTATGTTAATTGCATTATTTCGACCTAAGGATTCTGCTGTTGCTCTATGTCCCATTACTTCTGGGACACCCTGTATATTATGAATTTGTATAAGCTGCATTTCAAAGTATATGCAATGCTTTTATGTTCCATTTAATATTTGTTATATACTTACTAAGATTTGTGTGTGAGCACGGGTGAATATTTTTTTTTCTTATGATAGTTCTTAGTACTAACAGAAAGTTTATTAACACGGAACTTAAAGATTTAGAGGTTTAAAAGAGAAAGAAAAACATGCGCAGTTAACAGGTGTCTAAAAATCTAGATACCCTAGGAATAAAAAAACAAACGGAGTGGAAAAAAAATCTGCCAAATTCGATTGTAATAAAAGTAAAATTACGTGTGTCTGTATTGAAAGCTGCTAGTAGAATTAATAAACTGGCTAATTTTTAGGAGCAGAAGCCGTGAAAATACTTATAAAAAATTAACCGCTTTTTTTACATACACACACACTAAAGAAATACTCAGAAGGCTAGGATTGGGTAGTTTTCCTCTGCGGATTTTCCCAATATGTTTGGCTGCCATAGTTCTTTAGACGAAATTAACAATACTAAGTTTTGTAAAAGACGCCATTCCCCAGAGATGGGAACAATATTTCAAAAAGGGGTTTGATCTGCAATACATAGAGTATAGAGATTAAAAAGGAAGAAAGTCTTTCTGGCTTTAAAAAGAAATTTAAGCTAAGGCTACGGATATAATGAGTTTATGTCAATTGGAAATATTTTAAAAAGTAACGCCCATAAGGGTAGATGACTCTTTGCTCTTCTGAATTTGGCAGTTTATAAGTAATAGATGAGTATGCTTAGACTTTATTGGATACAGCAAACATGATGCATTTTACGGAATTAAATTGGTCAAAATTGTTGGTACCCCAATCCAATAATTTATAGCTTTTTAGTAAGCACATGGTGCGGCAAATAGTAAAGCAAAAAAATACAAAAAAAGTAACTGGCCGTGACTGTTTAATTTAAAAATTAATTATACTCTTCTGAATATTAAAATAACTACTTGCGACTATAAAAACTACTATAAGTTGTAATAGTAAGTTAAACTTACTAATATTGTTAATATGCACTAAATTAACATTAAAAAACGTAATGTTTTAATATTTAAATCGTTTAATTTACCTAAAGCAAGAGCACCCAATGTTGCTTTTAACATTGCAGCGCCCATTAGCAGAGATCCACCGCCTTCCATTCCTCCACCTCCACCCCCTTTTCCGCCTCCGCCGCCTCCCCCTCCTTTACCTCTTGCAGTTTCAACCAGTGCTTTTTTGTTAAACAAATCCAGCCGCACTGAATGACTGTTTAGATATGACATTAATTTTTTTACGAGAAACGCATCCAGTCTGGCATTGGGATCATCCGGAAAGCTCCTTGCAACTTCAGCGACAATATCAGCAGTGTTCGATCGAGCACTTCCATTTTCACGCACCAATGACACTCCCGGTATAACATTGTATTCATTTTCCTCACTTAACTTGTCCACCCATTTCACAATGTCCACTTTCAGACATGTCACTGAATATGTATTTCTACAGTCCCTTAACGACTTTTTGTATTTACTTTTGTCACTTTTTGGCAGTTTAGCAGTTAAATTCTTGTTCGGAATATCTTCAGAAAAAGCATTTATCCCTAAACAAAAAATCACTAGCAGGAGTAATAATCTCCTTGTAAACATCTTAAAGAATGCCCTCTCTTTGATAAAGAAAATGCACTGATATCTAGTTTATATAGGAAACCTGTGGGGTATTTGAGAAAAATCAATAACATGTTCTATAAGTGGATCAGTAGTTATCATTTTATATTAATCACAACCGCTCTCAATATTATGATACTCTAAAGAAACGTCCGTAAAGGTGAAATTGGCATACTGATACACATATTTTGCTCCCCGAGAGATTGCAAATTGCAGTAAACAAATTACGATAAATGGGCATAAATATGTAGATTAAAGACTTGTTTTTAAAAAATAGGAATTACTAAAAAGATAACTACCAACAGTACTTTTACGTAACTGGTTGATAATTTATACGGCCGACACTGTATTTTGTTTCTTTTAGTTTTTCTTACATACTATTCTCTTTAGAAATTTAAAAAGCCCCTTATTATTTCTCTACATATCAGTAAATAAAAAACTTTACGCCGTTCTACAATAACACTTGTTCAAGTAATAAATTATTACTTATTAACCGACTTAAAAAAAAAAGAAAATTAACAATTCGACACGTATGTAATATAATGGGCATCGGTCCCGGCCTGTAGGTGGATTTATTTTGACGTAACCTACAATTTTTTTGTCGTGTATAATATCATAAGAAAAAAAAATTGTCAGCAAAATATTTAATTTGTATGAAAGTTTGTTGCTTATTTTACAAAACTACTCGCCTAACGGCTCCTGGTTTTCTTGTAAATGTCATTCACGAAATTGCCATAAAAGCAATTAACTTGAATAAAACAGGAGAAATATTTTTCCTACAAAAATTTTTCTCAAATGATATTCGACAAGACTATTTTACGAGAAAACGAGCCAAATTTTAGCAGTGTTTATTGTTGGACTTGTCAGACTGATAATAGTTTTTTTGCTTCAACTTAACAAAATTTTGTCGCTAAGACAGGAAAGTGTAGGTAAGAGTTTTGCCAGTAGAAAACCGGTCGTTGCTACGATAATTTGCTAGTGTTAAACATTCTAGTAAAATAGTCTTTGAAAATTCTCATAATTGGGGCGTTTTTGATGTGGCATACGTCAAATATGTTTAGATCGGCTTAGTACTTTTTTATAACGGCTTGGCTTATTGGTATGTAAGAAAATCAAGAGTCAAAACCAAATATTTGCGTATTTACTTAAAGTAAAAATTTAGAAGATTAGATTTAAATAGTTTAAAAAAAATCTAAATTACAAAAATATATTTTTTAATTTACACCGAATTGACCAATCTAAATGAAATCAAAGGTAGGTACAAAACATAGGGTACAATTTTTTTAAAGTTGGTGCCAGCAAATCCGTCGAATATAAAACTTAATAAAGATAGAAACGATGGCTTTGCTGGTACCAACCTTAAAAAAAAAAGTATCAGCTCCTTACTTTTTTCGGACCTACCTTTGATTTTGTTTTTGTTGGTTAATTTAGTCCATATTAAAAATAATATTTTATGATTGATTTGAATTCATTTAAATTATGACAATTAATTTTTTTTATTACATTTTTATAAGTATATTTTCTTATTGTTCGTTTATTCTCCTTTTTAACAGTTATCCCTGTTTCTCATAACAACTATTATATCATTTTTATCGTCAACCAGATCAAGCGTATTTTTTCTTCTCTTAATACCAAGAAATCGTCAGAGCTGGGGGCATACCAGCAATCGGCTTAAAATAATGTGTCCATTAGCTTAATTCGGCTCTTTTGAATTTCGTATGACAGCTGCACGTATGCGATCTATCCCCAAGAAAGATCTCCTTCTTAGTATAAACCAGTATCCCTTTTCTCGATTGTAGGGTAATGGGAAAATTCATTAGTTTCCAACTTTTAAAGTGCTTAGAAAAACACCAAATTTTACATGACAGATAGTGCGGACTCTATGGCAAAAGATCCAAAGCAAATCTTCTTTCTTTTGCCTAACACAACTGGTACAAGTCTCCTGAGTTTCTTAGTGAATCCCAGATCGTTACCCTTGACATATCCCAAACTTCTGACCAAATCTTGCATAATGCGCTTCTTCACAAACTTACATTCTACGGTTTTTTTACCTAAACTTTGTACTTGGCTTTCTTATCAACGTATATCAGTTTTTTTAGATAAGCACTCTTCCAGCATTCACTTAAGTTTATGCTGGAGTGCTCCAGGGCTTAGTTCTGGCACCAACCTATTTCTACTTAATATCCAAAATCTTATTTCTTTTATTAGTAATCCCTTTTATAGTTTTACTTTCGCGTAAAGAAAGAGTTACCGTGTGAGGTATCCTATGGGATATATCTTCTAAGCAGAAGCCGTAAAAACAACTATAAAATTAGAAATGTCGCTTAAAATTATTTTCTGAGCCAAAAGGGAAAGCATTTTAAATTCGACAAGTACTACCTAATTATTAAAATAGGTCGAATGGCGCTCTTTGAAGGAATCACGAAGGTAAGAGTTTTGATAAACATCACTTTTTAAATGTTTGAGTTTTAGATGCATTACTTGCAGCAACAATAAAAGTACCAATTGCTAAAGAAGTAATCTTTTTAAAAAGTTAAAACAAAAATACAAGTATATTAAACTGTCGTTCTGCAGAGTGCCAATAACAAACTATTAAAGGGCTTGCGCCTGAATTTTTTTAAAAAATCATATTTAGTTTAACTACAGCGATAGTATTAAAATATGATATTATTTGGTACGACTATTTTTCTTTTTTTTTTTTTTAAAATTTTTCCCCAAATACCTACCTAGTGCCAAATATTAAAAAAAAATCAGATTTTTTAAACAACAAAACCAAAATAATTTAGCTTATTTAGTTTACTAAGTTAACCTTGTTAAAAAAAAAATTTCCTTCAACCGCTGTCGATGCATTACTCCGCTATTAAAACCCATGTACTCAATAGCTCCCGATAACAGGAAAATAAGTCACTTGTACGTATTAACTTTTTCCATTCGTTTTTGCATCCATTTCCCATTTTAAGTAAACTGTTTAATAAAAAAATTTTAAAATATCATAAATAATTAAATATTTCTGAAGGTAACTTTAATTGTGGAAAAAGGATAAAAATTGTTTAAAAAGCACTTTGGAAACTACTTAAATTTTTTATAATCCATCCCAAAATATTTGTATTTTTTAGAACTTTTAAACAATAAAAATTTAAATTAAAATAACGGAAATTTAAAAAAACATCGTGAAAAAAAAACATATTTTGGTCGACGATTATTAAGATATTGCTTTTGGGTTTTAAAACCCGTTTTTTTCTAAAAAATTTTTCCTGGAAAAGAAAGAAGCTTTCATAAATTTATCCGGTATGTTCTTAAAGGTTTTTATCCC
>JAHBCN010006745.1:0-47236 GCA_019359885.1 Listronotus oregonensis
AAAGCAATTTTATGATTGATTATGATTTTTGAATACCTTAATATAAAAAAAATTCGTAGTGCAATTTTGGGACCTGCATTATTTATTATAGAACGGGGTCAATTTCTCATCATTTTAAAAAATGCAAATTATCTGAAAATGTATGCATTTTTGGCAAAAATGTGTAGAGAGCTTTTTTGTAGAGAATTAAATTTCCTATCGGTGTGACATTTAGTTAAGTTAAAAAAACTTTTAAGTTGCAAAATAAATACAAGAAACAATTTTTAAAATTAATCTTAATATTTGTCCACAACTTTTTTTGAGGCACAGTGGGTATATGTATTTAGAATACCGGAATGAAACAACTTTTTTAGATAAAAACACTTTTTGTGTGCGGGAACGCCCGAAGCGGTTAGGTGCTACTAGAGTTTTGGGGTCGCTGATTACGTCACGTCAGGTTTAAGGTAATTTGAAGGTCAAGTGAAGCAAAAATCATCGAAAAAATTTGAAAACATTCATGCAGATATTTTCGATGTCGTTAAATCCGAATCCGGCGTTTATTTACACTTTGGATCTATCTATATGCATACATTTTTTCAGATTTTTCCTATGCTTTTTTCTCCACTTGATCTTTAAATGACCTTGAACCTGACCTTTGAGCTTAACTGACCTCAGATTTCGATTCGCCGACCTTAAAAACATACGTACGAACTTTTATAGGTTTTCGAATCGTACTTAACATTTTTATCCCATAAACACTTTAAAATAACCTTTAAATGACCTTGGATGACCTTTAGGATAGATGTAAATAAACGCTGGATTTGGATTTAGCGACCTTGAAAACATATGCATGAATGTTTGCAAATTTTCCGATGGTTTTTTTTCTTTACTTGACCTTCAAATAACCTTGAACCTGACGTGATGGAGGTTAAGCGACCTATGTAATTTTATTAACAGCCAAATTTGGTAATAAATAAATGAGGATATTCCTGAATTAATAATACTAGGCTTATTTTTTTTCTCTTTACGTATAGCAGAACAAGTATTTTTTAGTTTATCTCTAAAAGAACGGAAAGTTCTCCACCCAATCGCATCCCTGGACAATGTAGCTTGAGTAGTAGGCTAAGGATTTAAGTGTTGATTATTAATTATTTTATGAGCATATTTACTGCTTTGTAATTAATAATTTCATCTTTTCCACCCAAGTGTGTAAAGTTTGATTTTCAATTTTATGACATCTATTTATTAAAGTTACCAGCTTAATACTTTAAATATGAGAAGCACTCTATGTGACGATAGACATAGGTAAATCAATGAATGATTTTACTGGCCAAAAAGTACAGATATTTTGAAACTGGTTAAAAATTATGTTTATAAAAAAAAATAAAACCGAAAAACCTCGTCAAATTCACTATAAGGAAACAATGTTTAACCATCGTTTAAATCACCATTAGTCATGTTTTCTAAGATCTACATTTAAAAACTGACTTTAAATTTCTTTTTAATTTTCATCTTCCCTTTTACAGTTTTGTTATTGGCGCCCATACGGTTTTCAGTGAAAAATAGTTGTCATATAGTTAAAACTGGAATATTTAAAAATCTTACCTGTAGTGTATCCAGTAAAGTCATTGGCAGTAATTCATCTACTTGATTCATATCCTTGGAAAATCTATTTAAAATTCTTCCAGAAGGATTCACATTAAAGAATCTCATTGTAGCATAAACAATCTTATAGAACATATTATTATGTAGTCTTATAGAGGCTTTGTTGCAAAATCGGTAAAAAATTATAGATCTGCATATAGTAAGCGTAATCACTACTAGTATAAGACAGGTGTATGCGATCATTAACACGTCTTTTTCTAAGCCAAGCCAAAAATTTTGGAATGCGCTATGTTTAAATTCGGCTGTCTCATTATCTGCAAATACTGTTAGGTTATAAGCTTGGGTATCAATCGGAAAGGTATCTGTAAGATTTGACAAAGGAATAGGCAGTAATCGATTTTCTCTGACATTATTTGTAGTAATTTCACCCTCAGTTTTCTTGATTTGGTTTGTGTTAACCCTGAAAGTAAAATATAATTTGTGTAAACAAATACAGGATCCCTTAAAGTTGTTAGACAATGGTATGGTTCCAATAACACTTAAACCTTGGACCTTTCTTTGTTGATTAATACACAACGTTTCGGTTAGTAATGTTCATTTAACTGATTTTCAGGAAACAACTATAAACAATTTTTAAAAGCTACGCCTTATACCGGGTGTTGCTCCGTCAAACGGGACATAGGGAATCCCATGTAAATTTTGAAGTGGTCCAATATTGGCTCCCCTAATTATTTTAGAAGAAAATATTATTAGGATTTTTTAAAGAGCACGAAAAGTTGTACTCAGTGTACAAATTTCAGCTCTTCTCAGTCCGCCAGCTAAGAGATAAATGCTAAAATAAGTTACGAATCTCCTATCTTCTTACGCGCCCTGTATTATTAGAAGTTTATAATAAAATACCAGAAAAATTATTTAACCTCTTACTCTCAAGTTGTCAGATCAATGTCACATCATTTTTAAATAATGAACTACTCAAATCAAGAAAAAATCACTATTATAAAATGGTTTTATCAGGGAAATAGTTATCGAAGAGTAGGGACATGTTTGCAGCCTATTTTCCCAATAGGCCAATACCAAGTAAATCGACAATAGAACGGACGAACGACAAAAATTTGAAACTACAGGCACAGTAATCAATAATTGCAAATGTAAAGAAAATCGACGTGAAAATCAGAGACAAATTGTACAAAACGAGAAGGATTTAGAGGTGATACTTTGTGTAGAGGAGGCCGAAGGAAACATTAGCACGAGACAACTGGAGGACATTACTGGACAAGACCACACCACAATAACTCGAATTTTAAAAAGATGTAAATACCACCCTTACAAGTACGAAAGACACCAAGAATTAAGAGACGGAGACGAAATACGACGACAGGAATTTTGCTTTGAGATGATGGGAAGGACAAACACTGACAGAGGTTTTTTACAAAATATTTGCTTTACTGACGAATGCACTTTTACATTGAACAACGAACCCAAAATTCAAAATTGCCGGTACTGGAGTAACGAAAACCAAAATCGATTTGTTGAGACAAGGACTCAATATCCACAAAAAAATTAATGTTTTGGCGGAAATTTTCGGCCACCATATCCTTGGACCATTTTTCCTTGACCGAAATTTGAATGCGGAGTACTTTCTGGAACTTTAGAGGAACAAATTTTGCCTGCTTTGAACAACCTTGCTCGTGAAAATCAAGAGATTTGGTATCAAATGGATGGCTGCCCAGCACACAGTACCAGAGCTGTGCGCGAATACTTGAACAACGCATTTAATAACGACATCATAGGCCCGAACCAAGCAATATCTTGGCCAGCCAGGTCTCCAGATCTTTCGCCAAACGATTTTTTCTATGGGGACATTTAAAAACTAAGCTTTATACCAATAAAAAATATGAAAATTTAGACCAGCTAAGGAATGCTATTTCCGCTGAATGTGCCAGAATATCGATGTACCAACTAGCCAACGTAAAAATGGTTTTATAATCGTTTGGGTTATTGTCTGGCAGTTAATGGAGGAATATTTGAGCATTTGATTAAATCCTGATATTTTCGTCATAAATTGATTTCTAAGCACAACTGTGAGTGCATGTGTGGAATTAGCTGTTAAACTAAAATGAAATGCGAGATTCTTTTAAATTCCCGTATAAAATTGTTCAGTTTTGGCAATGAATTATAAATTAATGATCTAAATTGTCTGATAAATCGATATGGTGTTTTATTATTGATTCTAGAGTATAGTGCATAATGAGATACTACGTTGCAGAAGTATTTAAGCAGTTTACTCTTTACTGGTTGGTTGAAAATGTCAAATTTGCATTTGGGTGGACTTATTGTGCTCTTTAATAAATCCTAATAGCATTTTCTAAATTATAATTTAGAAGGGAGAGCCAATATTTAAAACTGAAATTTTTTTTTCAAAATTTTTTTTTACATGGGATTCCTCCTTACTGATCCATTTTTGCCTCGGGCGGCTAACAGCCACCCGGAATTGTAATACTCATTTTTTCCTCCTTTTAAACTTTTTAAAATGATTTGGTATTTAAATGCTGGTTTAATATTATACTTGTTCGCGATTCTGCGGATGTTTGTTCTTGTTGAGTCTTGTTCAAGTTTTTTAACCTATTTTGATATGTGTCGGTTGTTTTCTCAACTTATATTAGTTATTTATTCTTGCAGGGATTTCCTACTATTATATCAGGTCACTGAATGGTTATATAGAGTACCTATAACGCCTTGTTTCGTTCCATTAAAGAGACTCTAACGCGCCTGACAGCATCTTTCGAAATTGTGTGCCCAGTTTCATGCATTTGGGCACTTTATTATTTTCTTTTAAATAATATTATTTACCTTAAGAAATTTTGACAAATAAATAATGGCTATTGCAATAAAAAAAATTTCAGTAAAGAATAAAAAAAAATACAAATTAATATTTTATTATTAGTTACTCAATTATCATAACGATTTCCAAATGAAGCTTTAAGAAAAATAAAAAAGTTAAATAAATTGTACTATTCTACATAACCACCGTACCACTCCACCTATTTGGCAAAATATGTGGAATGGGAAGCGTGGAGCTCTCTGAAGGTGATTTTAGTTGCATGTCCACCTGATATCTTCCATCAGACAACACCTTTGTGGTGCCTGAAACATTTTTGCAACAATTTTATCTTCTGATGACATAGGAGTTTTAGATGGCAATTCTTTAATTGCCCAAAACTTTTCTAGGGTATCATTTAATCTTTCAAGTTCAGATTGAGCAAACAAGGAGGCACTTGCTGATGCCTCACTTACGCTTAAATGAGAATGAGAAAAAGATTGACCATTTCTAGGTCGAAAGAAAACACCACCCAGTATCCAACCAAGGTGGGCATTTAAAAGTGTGGGAAGGCCACGTCCAAGCTGAAACATGCCTTAAGTTAACAACCTATAGTAAAGATCAGAGCCGATCAACATATCGACCTCTGAGGGATCATTAAAGGAGGGATCTGCAAGTTTTAAGTGGGTAAGAATTAGCCAAGATTGACAGTTTATCCTCACTGGGGCTAGATTTCCAGTTATTACTGGCAACACTGCACAAGAAAGTTTAAATGACTAAGTTGGGTTAGAATTCGTGTTAATCTTAACATTCAACATTCTGTTGCAAGTATTGTTTGAAAGTACAATGCCAGATATTTTCAAAACTTAGTATAAAAAAATATTTAAAGCCCGGCAAACCTGATTCTTAACCGATTTTTTGCAGACAATCCTAGACCATCAAGTTTGCGATAAACGTATCTTCATTTTAATACAAAATTTATTTGGTAAGCAGATGGATGCAAATTACAATATCTACTTACCTGTTCATACCTGGCAACCCAATATTTATAACCGGAAAAAGTAAGGTTTCTCAACGTTTCCATACTCTTTAGGCGTTAAACTTTTGAAAAGGAATAACTTTTTTTAATAAGCAGATGTGTGAAAATAGTTTAAAAAATGTAACTATGGTAACTAAAATTTATCATAGCCTTGACTATAATTATTTAGGCAACCGACTGGTGATGCTTTCATTTACACATTATATTTGATAATTTTTTTTCACCCGGTTAGCAGATAGGTGAAAGTCGCTTCTAACTCGGATCCTTTACTAACAGATTTTAAACAAACACTTAATACAGTTTTATTTTAAAAGATTTATCTGTCATTAATTTAAATGCTTGCGGTAAATAATGTATATAATGACTGTTAAAAAATATGTTTTGGTAGGTCAAGGTTTTACATGCATGGAACTACTATTTATACCTTTGTCTTCGCATTTTTCTTTCCGTACTTACCACCAGGTTAAGAAATAATCACTTATACTTCCTACTGTTTGCGCAGTAACAAATATCAGGAAAAGGGATAAAATTTTACACCAGTGTCCTCCAGAAGTAAAATAGGACATATAAACAGCCCAAGAAATTTTTCCTCCACCTCTGCCTTCTTTTTCTAATTTAGGCTCCTAAAATTAAAAGAAACTTAACAATAACAATAATAATTCAGGCAATTTAAGAGTTTGTTTTATTTTCTGGAGATATGAATTTATGTAAAAAAAAAAATATTGGGCTTTTCTCCAGAATAAAAAAATATTTGTGTAATATTTTCGAAAATTACTTGCATTAATAATAACAAAAACATGAAAAGATATATTATAAAAAAAAAATTTTAAAAATTGACTTGTTTTTACACTAAATAGATATAAAATAATTATTTGTATTAAAATTATATTAATTACTAGTTTTATATAATTTTAATACAAATAATTATTTTATATCTATACGCTTTTAAAAAAAGTCAATTTTATAAAGAAATAAAACCTTTTTATAATATCTTTTTATGTTTTTTCTTTGTTATTATTATTGTAAGAGCAAACTAGCTTTTAATAATATATAAAAAAAGTTATTTTTGAAAATAATATACAAATATTTCTATTCTGGTTAAAAGCCAAATAATTTTTAACCTAAAATGATGAATCAATCAGTCCATTTTAAATTAATGTTTGCCAATAATTAATAAATATGTCACAAATATAATGTAATGGGAAAGGAACCCTTTTGTTATATTTTTGCTATTAGTAAAAAATACCAAACCAAATATTTTTACAGGGTGTTTCCTTTAGGCAAGTCATACTTTTTAAAAGAAAACATTTTGAACAATATTTTTTCTAATATGGGAAAAACTTTTATTTAAAAAAATACAGTTTTCATTAAAATATAATACAGTTCTTATGGCCATATATAAAATTTACTTACTTTATCGTTAACAGGAATAACTTCTTTAGTAGAAACTCTTCTAATCCTAACAGGTTTTATAATATCGACTTCTTTTGTTCCTTCTTCTTCATCTTCTTCATCCTCATCAATAATATCTTTAAGATCATTAATAAGCTTTGAAAATTGACTACCAGATGCTTGTACTTCTTCGTAGGTTCCAGAAACATCTATTTTTCCATCTCCAAGAAGGTATATTTTTTTCACATTTCTAAGATACTGCAACTGATGCGTAACTAGGATTACACATTTATCCTTGAGGTAACCGGTGATACAATCTTCAAATAATAGTTTTCCTACGTGAGCATCCACGGCAGATAAAGGATCATCTAAAAGGTATATATCAGCATCCTTGTAAACAGCCCTGGCCAAGTTGATACGTGCCCTTTGACCACCACTTAGGGATACACCACGTTCTCCAACTATGGTGCGATCTTTGTAAGGAAAGAGAGTAAAATCTCTTTGCAACTGACATACTCTTACTACTTCGTGGTATTTTCTGGCATCGAATTTTTGCCCAAATATAATATTTTGCCTTATGCTTCCAACAAATAACCAAGGCTCTTGAGAGGCATACGATATTTTTCCTGTAACTTTAACGGTACCAGACACTGGAGGCAATTCTCCCAACACAGCATGCAAAGAGTACTTTTGCCACTTCCAACTGGTCCTATGACAGCTGCAAGTTCGTTAGGTCCTATGTCGATATTTATATCTTCTAAAGTCTTTTCGTCTCTCGTCTTCAACCATTTGATTGATGCATTATTCATGTGAATAGAAGCTGGTCCATCTAATTTGGAAGTTCCATTAGTAACGGGCTTTAGGTCTTCTTTAGAATTTAAAGCGTTGTAAAAAGTTGCACTAGAATCAAAGTCAACTTCTTCATACAATAAAAACTTTTTGATTCTTTTAATTGAGATGTTAGCTTCAGCCATTTGCGTGATTCCTTGTGGAAAATGCATTGTTACAGCCATTCGTAAAATTGAATAAAAAGACTGAAGGACGTACACGTACTGAGCATATAGGATGCGTCCTGTTAGAACATAGGTTATACAGCAAAGGTATATTGCAGCTCTGTTAAGAAACAGATTGAAAGACATCATGATGGCTCGGATAACAGATATTTTTTTGATTTGATCGATCTCTTTTCTACAATAAAAAACACGTATTAGTAATGGATATATACTGGATACAAGTAAATTAAAATTATATTATTAAGGGAATTGCAAATTTATCAATTTGTTGAGAATACGCATTTAAAAGTTCAAAATAATTTTTGGTTCACTTGAAAAATAATCACACTTTTTTTAAGGATGCACTTGCACATATTGCGTAAATATAATTCATGAGAAATAGTTAAGAAACAAACAAACTTGTTATATTTTTACTAATTTTATATTAAACGAAAAATATGACAACTCTTTCACCACCACAGCGGCTTCTTTGGATATTACAAAACTGGTTAGTACCTTAATATGTTCTGCAATTCTAGGCGAGGACCAATATACACATTTTTCTTTGAGAAAGAAAATAATTTTTAACAAGGTACACATTTTTTTTTATAGGTAGTTCATACCATGCTTAATAACATACTAAAATCTAGGTCGCTATCTTGTTTTTTTTTAGTTTTTTGTGAATAACTCGTTAACGGTGTTTTGGGAATTATGCAATATACTCTTTTGTAAAGAATTAAAAAACACATATTTTGTGACTTTATTTGTTACGATAGGATGCATGTTTAAAAAGTTACGGCGGAAAAACTTACTACAATTATCTAAACGAATTAAAGTAGAAACCCGTCAAGTAGTCGTTAATCCTCTTCAACTATTTAGTAAAATAGGTTGCTCGAATAAACGAGCTAGCCCCATTATTCTTTATCCCTATTTAAAGATGGCTTACGAAAAAAATGTGTAAAATCACAGTTGTATAAAAAATTCAATTTCCTTATGACCGCCAGCGCTGATCGCATAAATAATAGTCTCTTTTGTAATAATAATTGATGAAGGATTGTTTTCACATAGAGTAGTCTGGAAAAAACCAGCACCTACTATGGAATATGTCTTTAATATGTTAGTTTTTCACTGTATTCTTATACACAAAAGTGTTTTATTGTTTTTGATGAGTATAACACTGACATTAAATCTACAAAAAACGCTATACAACAATTTAGATCTCAGAGAATTATAGACGTGTCTGTAACTCCAGATTCAATTGTGGCCGTTTCCAAAGCAAATTTTTTCAAAAGTAATAAAAACAAGTAAAGTTTTATCTCACAGGGATATTTACTGAAGGCAGGATGCGTAGTTCAGCAAGCCCAAAAATATGCTGATGTTGACATAGTTCTAACAGTAACCAACTTCATATTTCAAGATTTATTTCATATTTCAAGATTTATTTATCTCAAGATTTATTTAGTTATAAATTTACAATATAAATATACATAATAGTACTTATTGTGCTACGTTAAATTGTTATTTAATTATGTAATAGCACCTAGATGCAGAGCATCTGTATGTGCTTCTACTTTACTTCCTAATAAGTTATAAATAAAAATTTAAATACTATCGGATACTAAGAATTTATTTTTTTTACGTTATTGTTTTTAAAATTAAAGCAGTCTTCTAAACAAAATCTAATTATTCAAATAAATGCTTTGACCTTTTGAAAACAGTTTTGGCTTTACAACTTTTTTCACGTCAGTTGGCAATGGTTGTAGACTTTTGGAAAGAAATTAACTGAACGCTATAAAATTCACTATTACATCTGGGAATTGTCAAAAGCTGATTCATGCGAATACGGGTGTGTTGACCATGCGTCACAACAGGCTGCACCCTGCGGTGCTTATGAATGTAACGATAATTGAGTGGAAGAATAGAGTTCTTAAATTTACTACTTCTTCACTATATAGCATGTTTTTTGGATATAAATAATCTTTTTATAACTTATCTTTAAGATTTTATTTTTGAATTATTTGTAACGGTCTCAATGCGTTCTGATACATTGAACCCATACTGTGATACCATATGCCAACAAAGATTCCACCAGACATCATAAGTGTGATCAACATTTTGCTGATAAAATATTTCTAAGGATATAGAACTTATAAGTCAGAGATCTAATTTTTTTAGTCAGATATTCAGCATGAACATTCCACTTCAGGAAACATAATCATCACCCCAAGGTATTTAACATGGTGACCCTTTAATTATTTCATTTGCACCTATTTCTATTTGGTTAAAAAAGGGGCCCATTTAAATTAATTTTAGTAAAAGCTAAGTAATTCTTTTTTTTAACATAAGGGATAATTTGTGTATATTAAGCCATTTTTTAATTTTTATAAGTCCGTTTATTGCATTTATTCTAGCTTCTTCCCAAGAGGATCCACAAAAACTATGGCCGTGTCATCCGCATATGACACAATTTTACCCTCAACCCCAATGTCCTTAATTGAATTTATATAGAATTAAAAAAAGGGTCCGAGAACGCCCTTGCGGAACGCCTATATTTTTGTTTGTGGATCACTGATTGTATCGCGTATTTTACCTGCGTGACTCCAGTCAAGTAGCTCTCAAATATCTTCCACACAGTTCCCCTAACTCCATTACATTCGAGAACTTCGAGAAGTGTTTTATGGGAAAACCCTGTCAAAAGCCTTTATTTCCAAGAACACCACCAGACATTTTTACTGTCATTAATTATTTTTGTGGCTTCTCTTATCAAGCAACACATTGCGTCCTCGGGACTAAGACCCCTGTAAACCCAAATTGATTTTCTGACATAATGTTATTTAAGTTGATGAAGTTTACTAGTCTAAGTTTTAAGGTCTTTTCAAAAAATTTCGCAAAATTATTAATTACACTTATTGGTCTGTAATTACTTATGATGTTATGTTTTCCAGCTTTGTATATAGGGGTAATGATTGATTGTTTAAGTGATGAAGGCAAACACCAGTCCTGTATTTAAATTAAATATATGCGTAAGGGGTTCAAGGAGATAAATATGAAATTCTTTTATAATATCCCTTATTTCGTCACAACCAGGGGCACTGTTCGATTTCAGACTGCTAATATGCTGGACGAGTTCATTTTGGACACCGGTGAGAGAAACATTGATTTGTTTACTGATGTTAGCTCGAACTGCTCCAGGTATGAGGAATTCGGCTGTTCATTTCAACTGCTATGTTAGAAAATATGTATTAAGAAATTGGACATATCCAGATCATTTTTAAAAGTTTTATTTTCATTATCAACTATATTTAAGGACTTGCTAAATTTTTTTCCTGATTTGTTGCCTCGGTTATCTTTATAGATTTTTTTTTATCGTGTTTGTTTTGTTCAATTTTGTTTTATAGTATTGATTTTTTTTGTTATCTATTATTTTTTCAATGCATTACGATAAGTTTTATATTGAATGTTCTTTTCTTCAGTGAAATACCTTTGCAATTGTTTTTTTACCCCTTTTTTAAAACCTTAATAATTTTTTTAAATTTTTAAATTACGTTTTGCGGGTTTAATTTTGAAATGTTTAAAATTTTTGATAAGTTTCTAATTCATTTATGTTTAAAATTTTAAAGACATTCTTTTAAAAGGTTATTTTTTGACAAAATTTTTTTAGAGTTTTTGATTCGTTTTGCCTTTGATTTATATGTTTAATCTTTGGATAGTGGTGTAATATCAAAATCCATTGAAAAAAAACAATTTTCTAAAAGGTTAAGTTTTGAAATATGTCTTTAAGAATTTTTTTTTTGTGCATATTATAAGCGTATCCTAGGCTAATTTTGCCAAATCCCATCTAATTTTAAAAAATTAATTTTTTAAAAATTTCAAGTTTTTGTTAAAGGGTTTAAGGTCCTTAACGAAATATTTTTTAATTTCCTTTTTATGCTGTAAACCCTTCTATAGAAAAAATCTGAAAATGAATCAAGTCGAAAGCATTCACTTAGGACTATTAAAACCGCGAAAACAAGTCAAAGGATTCGAGAAAAGATAACTAGAGTGCATTTTATGATACTCTCACAGCTGTTTCTGAAGACACCGATGTCGCTGTTTTATTGTTATATTATACAAAAACATCAAACATTTATTTAATGAGATCCGAAAAGGGGGGCCAAGGAGATAAAGTGACGCAAATTAGTACATTACATCAACAGTTAGGGGAAAAAAAAAAAATCTTCCATTTTTTTTTTTCACTCAATGTCAGGCTACAACACCAAATCTTTTCTTTTGAAAGTCAAAGAAGGTTATCTGTACTTAAAAAAAAGGCAATTTTTTTTCCATAAGGCTTTAAATGTATTTTAAAATGGTATGGGGCTTATAAAGTGCAAAATTAAATGACTGCCGGTTTTTTTTGTATAATAAGGTAACAAGCAGGTAAAAAAACGGTGACTATTTTAATTAGCAGTACTACACCTATCGAAAAACAAGAGCCTATTTTAAGAGTTAATTTTCGGGTTAAAAATTAGTTAGGAATTTATTTTAAAAAAAACTTCCTATTTCTTTCTTTAAGGTGCAAGAAAGCTTAGGCAGAAAAATACGTTTTTCATCCCACCAGTTTGGGATGAAAAACTTTAAAGGAAAGTTGTACCCAATAAAAACAACATGTGATGTGGCCCCAAACGACATTTTAAAGCATATATTTTGCAATTGCAAAACTCTCTGCGATAAAAGTTGCTCATGGTAAAATCTAGGTTTAAGTTGATTGTACAATTATTAGGGCCTTTCTTACAAGAACAATTTGATAAAAGAAATAAAATAGATGGAGGAAATGAAAAAAAGTACCGATATGTTATTTTAAATATAGTTTAGAAATATAGACCCATCGCTTATATCTTAATATTTTTAGATAAAATCACGATATAATATATGTCAGGTACGACTGTAAAACCCCAAAGTTTATTGACACTTTTTTTGTTTGTGCCTTGGAACAATAGGGTAAATCAGTTAACCATATTAAAATAAAATAGTAATTTTGTTCACAAGTCTTGGAAAAGCGTAATTAGTGACTTAATTGCATAAATCTGAGAAATTAAACTTTGCGATTAAGGTTTATCCACAGTAACTTTCTTATTATTTATTCTATCGTAACAAATGGAAAAACATAATATGTGTTATTTAATTCTCTACAAAAAAAACGTAAAGTATAATTCCCAAAAAAATCTCCGTTAACGAATTATTTACAAAAAAGTAAACAATCCAAGATGTCTGCCCAGATTGTTCATTTTGCCCGGAATAAGAGAGAGACTTTAAGTATGTTGGTAAGGAGGTATGATCTACTTATAAAAGTATTTGTAGCTTGTTTAAAAAAAATCCTTGTATTTGTCTTGTCCATTTATGCATCTCCAGACCCTTTTGCAATACGCAAATAAACATTTAATAATGGAAAATTCCGCAAGTCCATTTGTCCAATAAGCAATAAATCTGTGTTTTTAAGTTTATTTATGTTCATACATTCTATTAGATTAAGTTTTTGTTTTTTATTTTTTTATTATCTAATAGATGCTTAGCGTAATTCGAATATTTGCTGAAGCAGCATATTACAGTTGCATACATAAACTCATAAATACTCTTTTATCTAAAGAAAGCTACAATAAAGAACTAAATACCATAAAGCAAATAGCAATAAGCAATGGTGGATCTAATAGTTAAAATAGTTTAAAGAAAAACAATTAATTTTGTCTATCCACGTAGTAAATTTTTGCACCATACATACTGGAATTACTTCTTAACATTATTTTTAAGCAAAACATAACATATAGTTTTAAAAAATATTATTTGAAAACAGGGCACTGCGAGAAAGTTTACACAGGACAAACTGGCAGAAATTTTTAAAGCAAAATTAAAGAACATATGTCTTGTTTTATTTAAACACATGAATATTTGAACTACACTAAGCTTTATTGGATAATAATTATGAATTTTCCAATTTAAAAATATAATGTATAAAATAAAACCAAAAAGGAATTTCCTGAATGTATGAAATTAATAAACTAAAGAACCTTTTTTATTGTTTAATTATTGAGCTGAATTTCCCATTTAAAACTTATTGGTTATTTAAAAGTTAAATGACATAAATTGTAAAACCTATTTAGGTTCTTCCCAGTTTTCTAATATCAGCAGAAGCCTGAGTGCTGATAAAACAACTATCCTATTATACGTTTAATATAAGTAAAAATTCACCAACGTTATTTAGTATAATTCATGAATATATTAATATATTTGTGAAATTCTAATTAACTTACCTTCTAGTAAATTCTACCAGTTTGGCAAAGGTTTTCCAGTGTACATTTTAAAACCGTATTCTGATAAATTTCATTCATAAAGACATCCTCTCATCAGTCCTTATGGCTGTAGCCAATCGATATTCTGAAGTTTTTACCCATCCACACTATAAAATAGATTTGTAATAAATTTTCTTGATTGTAAGGTTCAAAATTTATTATTTTAAAATGTAATTCATACAAATATGTTTTAAACTTGCTAATTATATTTAACAAGTATTTTTTTACTATTATATTTTATTATATTTATGCGCATTCCACGAAGGTTTATAGCATTTGTTCTGAAGTACCATAAATAGGGGTAGTACCATAAGTAGGGGTAAAGTGAGGTGCAGTTGGTTAATAAGGTGGAAGCAAAATTTCTCGTCTAGATACTCTAGGGTTTAGGAGCAAATAAAGTTATAAGTCTTAGTCTTTTTCGGACAGGAATTTTCCTGCTACGTTAATAAAGCGAACGTCGTAAAAATGGAAACAAACGAAAAAAATCCCCTGCCATGTTGAAGGATAAGCCAAAAGATAAAACACAAAGTGGTTACTTAAAAATATTATTTATATATATATATATATATATATATATATATATATATATATATATATATATATATATATATATATATATATATATATATATATTAAAATTATTTTTAATATATTTTTATTCAATATCTTACGTTATTTTAATTTTTTTTTAATTAAGTTACGATTTGGTTAAAACACTGTATTAAAATAGTATTCAAAAACTTTAATATATTTTAAAACTCAAACGTGGGGACCAAATGTTTTTAAAAAATAACTAACCAGAAAAAACTACGGCAGCTACAATATTAGGTTATGATAGAAATCATTTATTTGACAAATTGTACTTTGTTTCGCAGATTCGGTAATATCTAGGACTTTTTAACTTACTTTGAAATGGTATAAAACAAAGCAGTAACACGATTCCGACAATACCAGTAGGCCCAACATAAATATACACTAAAACTAATACTAAAAGGGTTTCCAGGGGCGCCACCCATAACCGAATATTTTTGTGGCGTCTCAAATCTTCCTACATCATTTGAAATTAAATTTACCATTTGACCAACAGTTGTTTCTGCTAAAGCACTTTTACTGAGTTTTAGTGCTTTTCTGTAAACAAGAGCTGACGTGGCCACTCTTATTTTCATTCCTAAAAAAATACAGAAAAGTTAAATATCGTCTACGGCAGTGGTATGTGTTTATAATAAATATTTTTTTCTAACATTTTTACAGATTTTTTTTTGAATTCTTAACCCCAATGTCTGGTGGCGCAGTAAAAACCTTATAAGACATGTCTTATTCTTTTTGTTAAACAAATAATTCCACACAACATCGTTTTGCCTGCGCCACTCCTGTTGATAATAATTATGATAATTAGTTTAATTAATTATTAACTATTAATTTATATTAAAGCATTTTTTGGAGCAATGACAACTAATCAAACAAACAACTTGGTTGTCTTTAAATCTAATGAAATAGACAACTTAGTTTGCTTACTTTTGCAGAGTATTTTATTTCTTTGTTGCATATTTGTAAGTGCTAAAATAGGATGTTCTGAGTTTGTGGTTGCTTTTAAAACGTTTATAATAATGAAAATTTTTGCTCACACAAACAGGTGCTGCTTAAAACTAAGGCTTTACTGATAAATTCGTCTTTTAGATTGTGAATAAAAGTAGCTTAGGTCTTTGTAAAAGAACAGTTTTTGCGCTGTACCCTCAAGATATGGGTTATTGTTGAGTTATGTTGAGTTTTATATAAAAAAAAAACTAAAATAGCCTACTTCTACTTTTTTCCGCCTAATCCGAAAATGATGACCGAGAAACAATTGAACGTCAGATAAAACTTCTAGGGATCATTTTTGATATTTGTTTAAATGGAATGCCCTATTTTCTATCTAATTATCAGATTTCTAGTACAGCTTTTGATTTAAAATATTTTTTATGGACGTGATTGTATTTACTGACTTTCTGGTAGAAAAATATTAATAGTTTTTATTTTATGTTTGCTACTAACATGCACAATAATAGCAATTAAATCGTCTTTGCATGTGACTAAATATTTCTACTTACACTAACCTAAATGTTGATTTTGTAACATATATGTATGATTACAAAATGCTGAAAGTAAGGAACAAAATCCTATAGCGCTGGCATAGTAATAGGCTTCATTTTTTGGCATCGTCGAACCAGGCTCATAATACGACAAGAATTGTGAAAGGAATAGAGGTTGACCAATTCTAAAATAAAATAAATAACATATTAAGAAAACAGAAATAAATAAATATATCTGATTTAATATGAATGAACACCCTTTTAAACCCCATTTTATTTCGGTTGTTTTGATCTTACATACTTTGTATTTTGGCCATGGATCTGGAGAGTTGACTTAAATTTATACTATGTAAACGTATATATAAGTGGTAACTATATGTAAAGTCAAGTTTACTCTAATAAAGACAACTACGACTCAACCTTCGACAAACTTATGAATTGTTGTTACTCACATTCATGTGTGAGGCATGTTCAAATACTTGCCAACGTTTGTTAAAAACGATGGACTTATGAGCTTCACATAAGATGAAGAAGGAAAACATGCTGTTTTCCAGTGGCAATCAAACAATAAAGTTTTCCTATTTTTCTTAGTTCCTAAAAAAATTATGAACGTATTATTGTTATTTGGTTGTCACTTAGTTCTCAGTCTTTTTGAAGTTTTTTGGAAAAATATGGAAGCAAAAAATGTTTTCTGGGTTTTTAAACCCACAAGGGGAAATGTAATAAATCTTACCAACTATTTACCGACACGACGATATGGCAATAACCACCGAAGATAGGTTGCTGAAAGTATCAGAAGCTTTAGGAATTAGCTACAGTTCTGTTAGATATATTATTCGGGAGAAAAATGCAAATATAGTGCCAAAGAAAGCTGAAAAATAAACGAAAAAAGCCAAAAACTGAGGATCTACGTGAAACCCAGAAAATGGATGTACGTGATACAAATTATAATTTATATGCAAAGAAAATTCCTGTAACGTTAAAATCTCTAAAAGACGTTTTAAAAGAACGAGGTGTTTTGGATATTGGGCGAAATTCATTGTCTAAATTAGTGAAAAATTTAGGTTTTCGCTACAGGAAGGACTGTAATAGGAGATACTTATGCGAGAAACCAGAAATTGCTAGTCAGCGCCTGCATTTTTTGAAAAAAATATATGGGGAATCACACTTCACAATTTACGGATGTAGTTTTTTTGGATGAGACCTGGATATTTTCAAACGGAAGCGGAAGCAAATCGTGGCAAGATGATTCACCAAGAAGTGTAAAAAGAAAAAAAAATGTGGCTCTGGTACGAGATTTATAATTTTGCACGCCGGATCTTTAAAAGGTTTTGTAGCTGGAGCAAGTTTGATTTTTTCGTCAACTACCAAAAGCTTGGACTACCACGATAATATGGAGAGCAGTTTATTTGAAAAGTGGCTTGAGGAACGATTAATACCAAATTTGGAAGGACCGTCTTTAATTGGTGAGTAATGTACAGGGAACCCGGTAAGCATGTAAAACATAATTTCGGGACCATGTAGGCGATGTTAACAAATAATGCTAATAGTTTCCCATCTTAAAAAAATCATAGTGCCACTAAATATAGACCCAAAAAGGTATCTAGACATTAACTTTTAAACAGGGCGTATCATTAATATTGCGAATAATTTCAGCAAGGGTTTCCTTACCTAAAAATAAAAAAATGTTCCGATAAACCTATGTCCGGAAATGCTTTATTTCGTAGATGTAGGCACAGATTTAACTTAATCTGGTTAAATATGTGATACAGGGTGTTAAAATTCTATTTTTTATTTTGTTTTTTCTTCATAGTTTTTAAAATTATACCCCGATATTTTAATTAAAATTGTTATTTGGGGGTTTTTTGACATGTGAAATCCGAATTTAATATTAGTAGGGCTCCCACTTATAGGGGGCGCTCCTACACGCTCTACATGGTTTTTTATACCTTTGATGCATCATAACTTTTTTACGCTTGCTTGAATTAAATTTTTAAGCAAAAAATACATTTCTATATCACCCTCATGTAAAAAAGGTTTTCTAGAAGCAGTCGCTACGAGCCAACATTTTCGAAATATTTGGATTTACAATAATCAATGCATCAGATTTGAAACTTTTGCATTCGGGATATAATCATCAGCTTTATTAATTTAAATATGAATCTTTTATTTAAATCTGATTTTAATTTCACTATTCAATGCTCCTCATGACTACAAAATAAATTATAGTATCGGCATAGTTTCAAAAAAATGTTCAGAAAAAACAAAAATAAAAATAAAACTTTAACACGCTGGTACTGAAACGAAACATTTCCGGACATAGGTTGATAGGAACTTTTATTTTTATTTTTAAGTAGGGAAACTCGTTTTGAATCTTTTTACAATAATAATAAAACACCCTGTATTGTTTAAACCTTTTTAATCTGGTTTATTTGATATCCTTTTTTCTTTCTTCAAAATATTTAAAATGATAAATCACTTTTATTATACTTTTCTACTCATACGCATCACCAAATGATTACTTCTCATAGTTTATGGTTCTTATTATGTAAGATTTTTATTAGTTTTAGATAATGCTCCCTATCACTCCCGGGTCCTAAATAAACAACCAACGTCTCTTTGGAAAAAAAGCGAAATTTTTGAATGGCTCCAAAAAGAACATCTAAATCCTTTGCCAAATATGCTAAAAACGGAACTTCTGGAACTTGCGAGGAAATTTCAACGACCAAAGGAGTATGCAGTGGATCTAATATTAAGGCGAAATGGTCACGAAGTTTTGCGCCTGCCACCGTATCATTGCCAGTTCAATGCAATCGAGCTAAGATGGGCAGATGCAAAACGTGAATATGACAATCGGGTTGGGGGTGGATTAAAAAACAGTGAAGTGCAAATGGTGTGGGAATGTGCGCTGGACCAAATAAATGAAGAATATTGGAGAAAATCAGTGGCTCATACCGATGAACTTATTAAAAATTGGTGGAGCCGAGAAAAAATTTTAGACGTCATCGTTGAACCACTCATTATTAATTTAAATAATGAGGATTCTGACGATGACAATGATGGTGATGAGGTATATTAGTTTATCAAATTTTCATGGTAGTTCAAGCTTTATTTGTTAAAAGAAGTGTTTTATTTAAAAAAATTATGTGAAAAATCAATTTAATGAGTATTAACCATTCTGCTAGGCAATTTATTGCCAAAAATACATTAATTTAAAGTTGAAAACAAGGTAGGTATTAGAAAAAACAACATTTTTTATCAGAACGTATTTTTAACTAAATCTTTCATGTTTTTGAACCCACTATCTTATTTGACATAATATAACATCAAGTTTTTAATCTTTTTTAATGCATGGTTTAACCTGTATCTCAAAAAATCAGCTGTTGCATTGTCCGCCATATTGAATTAACACAACATTTTTGCAGCCACTGTTTTTGTGGATTAATTCATATTGCATTTATGTTATTATTAGAGTTAACCCGACTTTATTTTCAAATACAAGTTTTCAAATTATATTTATGACAGATAAATGATTTTACGAGTTAGAAGGTTTAAATCAGTGTGTCCATTTTTTTTAACCTTATTCCTAGACAAGCCTTCATGGGCTTGTCAAGGAATAAGGTTAAAAAAAGAAGTTATGAACATTTTAAAAAAATACAACTTTTTCAACTATTTACTATCTAACAAACATTTTTTGCTTACCTTACAAAAAGTTCAAGAAACAAATAAAATAAACCCAACCAAAAAAGTTCTTTCCAAAAACTTTTCCCAACGCCTTCCACAATGAAGGATTTTTGGGTTTCCTCTCAGCTCTTGAACCCATGCTTTGTCTAATTTGTTGCCTAAATATGTTGATTCGTGTGCCTGTAGGTGAGGGTAAAGATCTTCCTCTACTAGATCTCTCTTAAATCCTTTTATAAAAAGGGGAAACATCCATCTAAAAAAATGAAACAAATTTTTTATAAAGTAAAGGGAAAATACAAATACTTGTTTCTATCCAACAAGGGTTCAACTTAATAAAAGTTTATCAAGTAGCTATATAAGTGCAAATAATAATCACGTATTTTTGCATGAATAAAATACTAAAGAAATTTAAAAACTTAGTTTTTTTTAATATAATTCAAAAAATCGTATACTTAAAAGCAATTACTCACACCACAAATAGAGATTGAGAACCTGTATATTGATCCTAAGACCGTTGCCATACAGTTATTTATACACTTGTCATCTGCTTGGGCACAACGTGCTTATGATTATCCGTAAACATAACAACTTGCTTTTCAAAGCTCTTAGCAATGTATACCTGATTTAAAACTAACAAATAGTTGGTTATAACTCGTAAGACGTACCAGTAGATTCGACAACTTAAAAATTTTTTTGGAATGCTGGAAAATAAACTGGACAACCTGTCCCCAAGAAAGGTTCTAAAACTTTCCCTTCTAAATAAAGACCCAGAACCCCCCTTTTAGTTGTCTGCAAGGTAATTGAAAAACACAAAATTATACATCACAGACACTACGGACTTCCTCACAAATGATCCAACGCAGATTTTAATTTCCTTTGTTTCACACAACTGGAACAAGACTCTTAAGTTTCTTGGTGAATTCCTGATCGTTGCTCTTGATATATCGCGGGCTTTTGATCAAGCCTGGCTTGATACGCTTCTTAGCAAAGTTTCTTTTTATGGTCTCCTATCTAAACTTTTTCCTTGTCTTCTCAGTTTTCTTTTTAAAAATGTATATCAGTTATTGTAGATGATTACTCTTTTAGCTTTTACCAAGTCAATGCGGGTGTACTTCAGCGCTCAGCTCAGGCATCTACTTTACTTTTACTTCATATCAACGATCTTTTTTCTTACACGATCAATCTTATCCAAAGTCTTGCTGACGATAGTTCCCTTTACTTAGATGTTTAGTTTCTCAAGCCAGTCTCTAGACCTGATTTTACTGACATATCCATAGCCACAGCAGCTTTAAAAAGCTCGAATTTCTCTCTTAAGACAGAAAGTATTTTTTTCTTAAGACAGAAAGTGTTTTTCTCTTTCTAATCTGTAAACTCTGTAGGTATCTCAAATCAGACCTTCTCTGGAATACTGTTCCCATATCTAGGAAATGGTGTCTCCCAAAACTCTAAAGCATTGTACAGACCGGCTATATTCGTTGCCAACACGCCGATACTCGATGTTGCCGACCGATGTTAAGGTATGTACAAACCATGTACATGGCCAGCAACTTGAAACATAACAACTTCACAACATCGATGTTGGATTTAGTAACTTTTATCGGGAAACATGTTGTTAAAAGATGTCTCCCGTCCAAGTTAAAAATTCAGATTATTTTTCGTCACAGCAACTGTTTTTATTTTTTATATCCCACAAGGAAGGGGCTGCGTGAAAAAATTTAATAACTTCTAATAGTTTATTTTTGGTTCACAATTTAGTCAAGGTAAACATTAATACTTATTCAAAAAAAGTTCAACTATACAAAACATTATTTAAAACTTGCTGAGAATTTTGATAAGTGTCACCAGTAAATATTTATTGTCCATTAAATATTAAAAAGTAAATGATAATAAATGAATTTTGTTACCACAAATATATAGATTGGAACTGGCCGATATTACCCATTTCAGTTGCAATATATAGCAAGCTATATTAATACCAGCTACAACTAGGAAGTTAATTTTTAAACAATTGTTCTGTAGTTGCAGTGACGCAAAATATTTAAAAAATTTTATTTGGACGCGAAACATCTGTGTCAACAAGTTGATGGTACGAAGATGTTAAATTGCAAGTTACTTGATTTGTACATACCTTAAGTATTTTTAATTTCATCCAAAAAAAGCCGTTTGCCTTGTTAATGATCACACTTTTACAGAAAAGCTGCCTTCCCCTACCTATGGGGGTGCTGTAGGGGATCTGTCGTTCTTTTATTTTTATTATTATTTTCAATATTTAATACAATTTCTCCTCTAGCATCTCCGAACAAAGCAACAATGGTGCTGCTCTTAAGTATTCATTTTCAGTCCAGGAGACCTCGAACTACTCCACTTTGTTTGATTCTTTATTCCTAGAATCTCCAAACTCTGGAAACTGCAACCAACAAGTCCTGTGTTAACAAACTCATTTTCCTTTAACTAAGATACCCACGGTACGTTAACACTTAGGCTTTAAGCATTCGTAATAAAAGATTTAAAAAAAACTCATATTGGTGGGAATAGAAAGCCCAAACACAAATCAAATCTCTCTCAACCAGCCACTGCGTTCAGCGCCTACTCAGATGATTGAGTAAATTTTCTTATCCTTATTAATAAGTATATTATGTAACATGCTCGATATGTTTGATTCTCTGCATCTGTGGGTTTAAGTTAATTGAACACTTACTAATATATGTAAGCAATGTTGTCTATACGATACTGGCAAATAATTCGTATATAGATTTAAAATAATTCTTAAATAACTTACATGAACATAGCTTTAACAACAAAATTCGAAGTCACGTAAGGGTGAGCTTTTTTCTTACTTTTCCTTGCTTCTTCATCTTTGTAATCCTCCATTTTTTTAACTTTTCCTATTCCTTGTAATTCATAGACGGATGTGTTTTACCTAAAAATAAAACTTTAAATAATTATAATTATGTCCTCATGAACTGTGTAACTAGGAACAAGTAGCACTAAAAAGGTATTTGTTTTAGTTAAATATTAATTACTTTACAAATAATAAAATCTCAAGTCATTGTTATCCATTTGTTTTTATATGAATGAATGAGAGGTTGATATAATCTAATGTAGAATAAATGAGATGTTAAATAAACTTACCTTAGTCACATATTACATGCCCACCTTTTGTGATTGTACAGGGTGGCCCATATATATATATATATATATATATATATATATATATATATATATATATATATATATATATATATATATATATATATATATATATATATATATATATATATATATATATATATATATATATATATATATATATATATATATATATATATATATATATATATCTATATATATATATATATATATATATATATATATATATATATATATATATATATATATATATATATGTATATATATATATATATATATATATATATATATATATATATATATATATATATATATATATATATATATATATATATATATATATATATATATTAATATAAAAACCTTTTTTTTTTAATTTTCAAAAAAAAAACTATTTAAAAAAAATTTTGCTATTTTTAAAGTAAGATTGGGATAAAAACATTTAACTAATTTTATACGCGGTACTCAGAAAATTAAAAAAAGTTTAAATGGTTCAAGAGTAAAGTGCATTTATTTGAGAAGATATGGAAATAAGTTATTAGAAAAGTTGTTCAAAGTAAAAGATAGTTTCTTATATCAATTTTAAAAAAAAATTGGCCTACTTTTATTAAGTTGTGATAAAAATTATTTTAATATTAATTAACTAATTCCAAATTAACAACTCATTATTGTACTAGTAGGCATTGATAGTGACAAGCTTTTTTGCCCCTTTTTTTTATAATTAATTAGCCTCAGTTCGTCGCTTTAAATGCTTCTTAACAGAAAAAAATTTGATAAAATTGATATTAAAAATTTAAATTGATATTAAAATAAATTTAATTACAAATAAATAAAAGTAGGCCGTTTTTTTTCAAAAATTGGTAAAAAGAGACTCCCTTTTTAATTTTGAACAACTTTTCCCAGTAACTTATTTCCATATCTTATCAAATAAATGCCTACTCTTGTACCATTTTTAAGTTTTTCAATTTTCGAACCCAAAAATATTTTAAAATATTTCTATCCCAATCTTACTCTCTTAAAAATTAAAAAATTTTTTTATCAAAAAACTTTTTCGATAAAATCAAAAATATTTTTTTTTCTCTTCAACACCTTTTCCGTGGACATACTGTATATATATATTTTGTATATATATATATATATATATATATATATATATATATATATATATATATATATATATATATATATATATATATATATATTATATATATATATATATATATATATATATATATATATATATATATATATATATATATATATATATATATAAATAAAAATATATATATATATATATATATATATATATATATATATATATATATATATATATATATATATATATATATATATATATATATATATATATTTTATATATATATATATATATATATATATTATATATATATATTTTATATATATATATATATATATATATATATATATATATATATATATATATATATATATATATATATATATATATATATATATATATATATATATATATATATATATTTTTTTCAAAATAAGTCGAAAAAGCCAAGAACATATGAGTCAAAATTAATTGTTTTCGAAATATGCCCTATAAAGGTTAAAAAACTTGGCAACACCGCGCCTGTTTCGTCGAAGCGGCGGGTCTCCCTTTGAACGTTGTTGTGAGTTTTGCACTGTTTACAATTTTTTTAAGGGGTGATTCATTTACACACAAATAAAAAAAATTACTTCCTAACATTTTGATTTAAAATTTAAATAAAAAAAAAACAATAATTGTTTGGTTTTTTTTTTAATTAAAAAATAATTGCCCTAAGAATAGGCAATATCCTTTTGCAAACTTTTTTTGCTTAAGAATAAGTTTTTCGGTCCCCCTTTTCCGTTTTCATCAGTCTTTGTGGTACACTTGGAATACGTTTGTCTTGAATTTAAAACATATCGGCATATTTTTTCCCGATTCAAAAACAAACAAAAACATCGTGGCCGGATCGGTAAGCTTCTTTGTACGACTGACTTTTCCCCAAAAAGGGATCGCTCTGTTGCCAAGTTTTTTTTTTAAATTTTTTAAATGGGAGAACAATTGTTAAAAAAATTTTTAATTTTTTTTTATTTGTAGACTAAAACATTTCAAATTAAGTTTATTTTATTATCAAGTAAATCTACTGATAAGCGATTAAGACAATAGTTTCCAATTGTTACAGTTTACAGAAATAACTGCTTTCAAAGTGCATGACTTTAACATCGTTTAGACAAAAATCTGTCAAGTTTTGACACATATGTCATATAAACTTTTCGACTTATTTTGAGCTCCACTAGCGCCCATTAAAATGATGAGCATCATACTTTTTACACCCTGTATATATATTATAGAGTATGTCCACGGAAAAGGTGTTGAAGAGAAATAACTTTTTTATTTTTGATTTTATCGAAAAAAGCTACTCTTATAAAAAAAAATTTGCTACTTCTAAGAGTAAGATTGGGATAGAAACATTTAACATATTTAATACGGGGTGTTCAGAAAATTGAATAAACTTAAAATGGTACAAGAGTAAAGTGCATTTATTTGATAAGATATGGAAATAAGTTACTAGGATTATCAAAAATGTTTTATTTACCAAAAAAATTATTAGTTTTTGTACTGATCCAAAAAGGTAAATAAATGTTTTTTTTGTTATAACCTAGTTGATTTTTATGCTTATGCCTTCAAATCAAATTTATTTTAAAGATATTTTATAGTACTTCAAAAAATGTTTAGCATAGTTTTACAGAAAACTAGATTTTTTTTTTTATTTATTTAACATTAAATGCTTGTGATTTATAGTCCGCTACATAAAAAAATTATCTTCAACCAGCCGTCTCTCAGTACCTATTGCGCATAATATATAGATATTTTTTTTCCATTATTGTAAGCTACATTTTCTTTTTGACATTTTTTTGTAGAATGTAAAAAAATACCATTTTCAATCACGAATAACTCAGAAAATGATAACTTATCAAACATGTTTTATTAGGAACTTTTTGCATAGAATTAACCTCTTTATCGATTTTCAAAGTTATTTTCAGTAATATATTTTACACCCCGTAGGTAAAATCACACTACGGCACCAAATAAACTTTGTTTCTTGGGCTATTTTTCACTTATTGTCCAAATTTCAGTTGATTGGACCAGTACATTATAATTCCCATGGCAAACCCCTCATTCACTGTTCTATTACTGCCCCAATTTTTTTAAAGGCAATTAAAACACTCATGTGAATTTAAGTACCAAATCTTATACCTTTATGTGGATCAATAACAAAGTTAATATAGAGGAAAACCGCCAAAAACTTTCGAACAATATATATGTCACACTCACTTGGCGTTATTGTCCATTTCATGAACTGAATGTCCAGTTTCTGAAGTGGAACTAGATAGTGTAATAATATTTTATTTTACCATCTGGACAATATTTTTGTCCAGTTCATGAAATGGAGATACCATTTTTCCACCTGGTGAAACGAGACGTATTACAGCATCTGGACACAAAAATCATCCAGTTTCTGTACTGTATATTTGGCATTTATCTATTTACTGTAATACAATGCATTGACCCAACATTTTTGATTAGTTGTGGTTAGTTGTGGATAGTTTTTCCGTGTAATGTTGGTCAAGAAGCATTTTAAAATTATCATTCATATTAAACATTTTTGCTTTAGTAGTTCAATATAATGTTCAAGCCATTCAAAACACCGACGACTAATTGTTTCACTAAGTGGACAAATGCCAAATATACAGAACAGGAACTGGATGATTTTTGTGTCCAGATGGTTTAATATAGTCTCGTTTCTTTAACTGGAAAAATTACATATCATTTTATGAACGGGACATAAAAATTGTCCAGATGGTGAAATAAAATATTATTACAGTATCTGGTTCCACCTCACGAATTGGATATCCAGTTCACGAAATGGACAACTACGCCAAGTAGGTGCGACAATTACACTATGTGCGTTAGGTCGGCACTTGGCCTGGTGAACTACCGTGCGCCTAGATATAACTCCACTGAGGATGAATAAGCAAAAAATCATCAATATCCTATTAAAAGTGAGTCATGGCCTGAATTGTTTTTCCTATTACCAACTGTACGCTGGTCGTCTAATACGTTATGTTTTTTGAACCACCCTGTATAAGTTCTAAAAGCTATACTAATGTAAGTTTGGTTTATAGATTATTAAACATTAATCAAAAATAATTTTACTCTGATTATGCTACCTCATAGTTTTAATTTCTATGATCATATATTTATTCACATATGTCCAAAATCGTGCGTAAAAAAATGAATTATGTTAATAAAACCTATTTTTCTATGTTATCAAATTACATGTGCAAATACTATTTGCTTCAAAATATAATTACATAAAACATAATTTACATACTGATTATGCAGGATTACAAGTTTTAGTTAATTTGTGTCTAATTTTTAAATAAATATATTAATATTACTAAAATTTCCGTTATCTAAAGTCAAACATTATACCTGCAAAGAAAGTAAAAGCTTATTCTAAACAAGAAAAATATACATTAATGACGTTTAGTATATAGTGTGTCCGAAATTGGTGGGGAACTGGATTAGCAACCCTGGAGAGTGGATTTATGTTTCCAGGGCCGTAAAATTAGTACATTTGAAAAAATTATGGTAGATTAGAAAAAAAAATTAATTTAATTTGATCGCACTAAGTAATGGTGAAATGTTTATAATTTTTTTTATGAAACTGTTAAGTTGAAAGTTCAATTTAAAATTAACAGATTATTGAAAATATGATTACTGGCTCGTGATATTTTACTACTTTCCTCAGCAAACTTCACTTTATATATCACACCATACCCTCCGCTACACCAGAGCCTCTTTATTTAATGCCATTTTGGGGCCACTTTTTGAGCCAAACAGCTATAAGAGATGGCGCTCCTTACCTCTACCCTCCATATTTTATTGGGAGTGTTCAGTACTTTGCAGATGAGGCGTGTTGTATTCATCGATGAATCGTGCGCACTAATCGCTGTTTTATCAAGCCGTTTTTAAATTAATTGATGGAAAAGCGCTAAAGAAAGATGGTCGTTGTTTTAGTAGTATATGGACAAAGATAAAACCAGAGGTAATCTAGTGTGACGTCACGATAGATATCAGAGAGGCGCTATATTGAAATGTATTCTACTTTCTTTTTTCTATTTTCAAGAGTCATTTGGGCGCCAAATGACAACCATTTTGAAATTAATTACGAAAAATTTTTTTTTTTCGGTCTAAAAATTTGGTTTATAAAAATTATAGTAGATTTAAGGATTCTGGTACAGGGATGATAGTAAAAATTTCCACTAATAAAATGGAAACGACATCAAAATTGAAGTAAGGTTGTTTTGACTTTATTTTGTGTTTATGGGAAATTAAAATATTTTCCAAGAATAGGTTCTGGGTGCCAACCTGCTGTAGACACCCATATGAAAACACTCGCTTTTGACAGATGTATCGGATACCAACGGGTGCCAACGCCAACCCGTTGGCAACCACAAGGAAAAAACTCATTTTCGGAAAAACCAATATTTCCGATAATAGTTTAAGGCCCAAGCGCTCACCCGAGTACGGCATTGTAGGCCTGTTGCCATAAATTTACATACGAAATTTTACATTATTTCGGACATCGGATGCATAAGATCCCGACTTAAAACGGGACCCTACTTGTTTTCCTAACTATGTTTTTCCACGGCCTATTTTCCAATGATGCGCTTAGTCCTTAAAGCTTTTAGGAGTTGTTGGAAAACACCGTTTTAAGGAATAAACCCTCTTTCCTTAAAAAATACTACCAAGATAACTTGTTTTCTTAAAGTACTTTTTAATTCAATCGGATTACTTAAGTCAAATATTGGGTGGTACTTCAAGTACTTTTTCAATTTACTTGAAAATGCAAGTACATTTTAATGAATACTTGGTAAGGTAAGTGTACCAAATTTTGACACCAAAATTATTTTTACCTGTATATTTAGAAAAAAATAATTTATGATTGTAGTCAAAACAACTTTTTTTTAAATTTATACAACATTTATTTTGGTAATTTAACAAAAAAATCAAATCACACCAGATATTTTAAAAAAATTAAATGTTTAAAATCCCCATGACCCAATTGGACACAACCATGTCACGCATGTACGCAAAAGGCACCGAGGTACATAATATTGACACAGTCTCTAATTTGGACAGTACCTTCCCTTAATTGTCAAAGATAGAAAAAAAATGAAATTATTTAAAATTCGAAAATTTTTTTTCATTGCGAGAACCGTAAATATACCTCTTTTTATTATTTAATATCACAGGCCTTCAATTATTTCACATATTTTTAAATTTGTACCATATGATATTTTTTTTTTTGGTGCCATTTCCAATTAATTCAATGGGTTAGCACTTAGTGGGTTCGTTTTTTTTTTCTTCTATTATTACACCTGGAAATTTCATGCCCAAATAATTTATAATAACAAATGTTCCTACCATGAAATTTCGGTCGATGTTTCAGAATGTCGGAAGATGAAGTTGCAGTTTTCTTTTTCATGTGAGTTTTTTGTTGTAGTTTCATTGAAAGTTTTGTTCTTCTTGGTCGTTTGGCTTTTTTCTTTTAATTTTTCTTGTCGTAGCCTTTATTATCATCTTTTTCCTTTTCTTTTGTTCTTTTTTCTTTTCTTACTATTGTAGTATTTTCCCTGTTCTGAACTGGCAACACTAGGCACTTTTACAAAAGTTTTTTTTCTTTTTTCATTTGATAATAGGCCAAAATAAAATATTTTTAGATGGGATGGTACTAAAATGGAATTTTACCATCACAGATGGGATAACTTCTTTATTACTGGGCTTTTTCTGGTTCCAATGATTTGCCATTATTTATTTCAGTATTTCTTTTTGCTTCAGCTACGTTTTCTTCATCTTTCTATTAAATCAAATGTTATTTTATCATTTGTTTCGTTTTGTCCAATTTTCATTTCTTTATGAATCAACGGTTCTTCTTCTGCTACAAAATGTATTCTTGTCAATTCTTCATTTGTGTCTGTACTGTAATTATTTTCTATATCTACTTAGATTGCTTTTTCCTTTTCAACATTTTCAAATTTTCTTTTTTCTTCATTTCTTTTACAATTGTCTGGATTTTCTACGCCTTTTTCCCTTTCCGCATTTGATTCTGGCTGCACACATATTATCTTTTATTAGTTTAACATTCTTCAAATTTCTACTGTAATTCGCTGTTTTACCCCTGATTTTTGACGTATTGCCTCTTATTTCTTTTTGAATTGAAATTATTTTCGATTTCTTTCTCAAAATGATTTTTTTTTTCCGCTAAAAACTCGTGATTTTCGTTGTTTCTTTATCTCTTGTTGATGGATCTGTCTCATTATAAAAGATTTTGATCTCAATGTTTTCATTTCTGGTGTCAAAAAAATTGAAGTCATCCAACCAATCTGTTCTAAAACAAAGATCTTTCTTTGGGATGGTATTCCATTAATTTCTAAATGTTCATTAGTGTCATCTTTACTTTGTATCCCTTCGATTTTTTTTCTTCTCCTAAGTTTTTATAAAAAAATAAGTTCATCTTGTTTTGGACCTGTACATTTATTGGTGAAAGGAAAGAGACGTATTAAATTCCATTTTTTTCTATCTGTTGGTTTGGTTTTTTATACAGCCCTATCATTTTAAAATTTAATAAAATTGATTTCCAAGGTAAATATCTGGAAAACGTAGGCCGGATTATTAATTTTTACTATTTACCATAAGGTAATTAAACGGAACCCCGGATCAATTATGACACCCGGTGTCAAATTAGGATACCACATATATTTAATAAAACAAAAAAGAAATGCACAATACAACCTAGTTAGATCCGAAAAAGATGCAAGATATGAATATCAAAATAAAAAGTACATAATTCTGACACCTGTGTCACAATTAGAAAATATGCATTCTGCCAGTCCAGATTTCGACACCCTAATAATTTTGAGTTCTAACTGAAAAACAGGATTATCCTGAGAAATAAGGCAGAACAACCTACTAAAACTTATAATAACACAAAAACATATATTTTTACGTATAATGCAATAAATGAACTTACCCGAATGTAGTAAGAAAAATCGACTTTCTAAGAAGGAAACTGACGTAATCACGCACTACAAAATTAATGACGCTTCTAAAATTAAACCGTTATATTGGTGGCACTGATTTTTATTCTAGAATATTGCCTAATACTACAGATGGCGCTAAATGTATTAAAATATTTTTACTTTAAAATATATCCTTATTCTATTAAATAAAACAGAAAGTGTCAGAATTTGGTACAGTGTCCACATTCGGTACATTTACCTTACTTATACTTGAAGTAATTTTTAAAAAATCAAAAACTTGGTATTTGTACTTGAAGTACTATTTAAGAGTACTTTGACAGCTCTGGTACCATGGTAACCTTTAAAACAGGCGCCTGTTTGAAAGTTGGATTTAAACCCGGTCAGGCGTACTTTAATTAAGCAAAATGGGGTACCAATAAAAAAAATTTAAAGTAAAAGGAATTACTTTAAATACTAGAAAGTAATGTAAATGTAAAGAAATTTAGGGTTACCTTTTAAATACTTTAAATACTGGAAAGTAATTTATATAAAAAGAAATTGTAGTTTATTTTTTGTAAACTTGTATTATAAACGGAAAAACTCGTTTTTTTTTAAAGCAAACAAAGTGAAAAGTTCCGCTTTTATTTCATAATTTTTTTACGAATCGACTTTTTTTACAAAAAATTGTAATATCGGGCAAAGATAAAATCTATTCGAAATAAAATGCCTATCAAAAATATAATAAGAAGTGACGTAGGTTTTCTATGTGCAATAAAATTATACCATTGTTAAAAATAAAACAAAAAAATTTACAAAATATTTCAAAATTTATAAAATAATTAAAAGCTGTGTTAAGGATAATAAAATAAGCGACAACTTAAGGGTTGAAAAGTATTGAATACACCAAAAATATTTAACCCCACAAACTTACCCTCCTGTTACCTACGCTTCGCGGTTATTTATTAGCCTAACGTTACGTCACTGAAATTAACTTTGATACCAGACCCCAGAATACCATTATGGATCAGTACTCTGGGACCAGACTATATGTCTTTTTTTTAACTGTTCATACTACTTAAACCATTTTACTTCATTTACCAGTTCCATAACACCAAAAATTGGTTCAATTAAAAATAAAGTTATTAAAACCGATTTTATTTTAAAGTATTTTAATAAAAACTTATATGTTGATATTATGTAGAATTATTTTCTTACCATAAATTAAGTAGTAAACTAAGTTAAACTTCATACAGGGAACTAGAAACTCGTTAATAGTAAACTTATCAGAAATTCAATTCAGAACTACATTGTGCTTGTAAATACTCATCAAGACGAGTAAAATGATCATTAAGATACTAACACATAATCCATTTTTAAACTTTATACGACTAAACTTTTAAGTAGAAATGTAACTGGCACTGACCATTGGCGACCCATCATAATAGTTCTGTAATTTTAGCCAGAGTACTGTTAATTATGTTTTAAAATTGTAATTTTTTAATAATACGAGGGGCGTTTTGGATAGGACCACTAACTTTATTTTTAGATTCAAACGGATGGCCCATCTATACAATCTAGAAAGCGTACATAGTGTCTTTTGTCTATTTATTGTTTTGTGATCAAATTTGTGTCTTAGTAATAAAAAAATGTAAATTCCTAATTAAACCCACATTTGCTATTATTTTCTTTGTTTAAATCTATAATCTCTTTTAGATTACATTGGTCGTGGGCGTACGTTAATCGAAATTGTTAGGAGCTCAAAAGTAATAAAAAAATGTAAGTAAATCGCAGAGAAGAAATAACATATTTATTAAAACGAACAATAATAAATTAAAACAAAACTTATGTTAGGGTTTAAAAACAAAAGAATTTTAACAGTGTAAAAGTACAGAAATATTTTATTTTATGAAACTTTTTAATCTCACTTTGCTGTGCGTAGTATGGCTTCTACTGTGCATTTATCGAACATGTGTTTTTTTAAACCTAACAGTCAATGTATACATTGAATATGAAAATACTGTTAAAAAGTTAATGAAGTGCAACTTTGATATAAGTATTCTCTAAATATTTAGGTCTCAGATTAATAAGCAATATACAGAAAATACATTCATGGTCATTCAGCTGATCTATAGCAAAATAAATAAATACAAAGTATGATACACAGGAGTTTTCAAATTGATTTTGTTTGCGCATGACGTCACCGAGAGAGTTTCAATTGTATTTGACTCTTTCTCTCCCGCTCATGCTCCAACTTTCGTCAATCTCACTCGCACTACCATTGAATATAGTGAAAATTGTACTAACCTGGCGGGCTTTTTTAACCGCACAACCTGTCTATATGTCAAAACTTTAGAGATCTTAAAAAATATTTCCCCTATATTTTAGCTTCGTAGTAGAACATTACATATTTTTATTGCTTTTTAACTAGATATTAAACAATAATTTAAAATATTGAATCATTATATATTATATATATTTCTTACCGTGTGTGCTTTTCATTTCACTTGCTGGGTAAGTTACTTATTGGAAACTAAGACAAACTACGCGACAACACTAGACAATACAACTATTGTAGAAATATTTTTTATTTTAAATAATCACACTCACAAATCACATTAAAATGTATAGCGATAAACACAATTGGCGTTTCTAATTATTCTTTTTACACATTCTATTTTCCTATTAGTCCAAGAGCAGCACAGTCATATTTTTTGGTTTTTTTTTTAATTAAGGGTTTAGTTTAGGGATTTTAATACTATGAAAAAAATATTGTAAGTATGTAATTGTGTGTAGTTAATTCCACGATTAAAAGACAGTAAGATGTTGCCAACCCCCAAATTCAACCAAATTTGCCACAGAAGGTTTTTTGGGTAAATCTTAATTTTTTTTAATTTTTGGGAATAATGTACATACGTACATACAGAACCAAAGCGGTCCTAGCAGGGACATTTTGAGACATCAGCCGGGGATACAACAATATACAATATATCTAAAACGTATCTTATATATGTCAAAAATTTTTAAAAAATTTTTTTTTAAAACCCAAAAAGGTGGTTTTTTTTTAAAATATTTGACAGGTCGCTCTGTAAATTTAAAGGGGGTTATATTTTTATAAGATAAAAAGTAATGTTAAAAAAAATTTCACTAATACTATTATAATATCGGCTTTCCCCCGACAGTTCGTATTTGATCTAAGAATTTTTTTGGGGAGATTTAGATTTTTTTTTATTTTTTAAAAAAAAATATTATTTTTTTTTTTATATTAAAACCGTTGTCCGTAACCATAAAAGGTTTTACTTTTTTGTTGGTTAAACAATAATTTTTTTTTTTAATTATTTTTTTCCAATAACTGAAGACCTGAAAGAACCCAAAGTTGTAAATAAATCTGTACAGTTTTCATTTGTGGCGCAATTCTTGGGTCTTCGCGGATGTTGAGCAAAAAAAGGTTTATCACGATTCCGAGGGGAACCCCTAAAAACCCCCCCCCCCCAAGCCAAAAAAAATAATTTTCCCCCGCGAATATTTCCAAAAAATATGCGAATAAAAGAACTTTTATTTAAAAAAAAAAATGAAGCCCTTGAAATCTAAAAAAAATCACTCCCTTTTTTTTTCCAAAAATTTTTAAAAACGGCCGTCGAAAAACCCATAACATTTCCCCTGGATAGATGGGTTAGTTGTGAACCGGGAAAAGTCACTAGGGAAAAAATTTTTCCTTTTTTTTGAAAATTTATTGGACTTTTTAAAAAAAAGAAAAAGTATTTTTTAAAAAACTAGACCCTTTTAAGCTTTCAAATGATGTGCTTTAAAAAAAGCATTTCAAGGGGTGATAAGTTTTTTTTTCGTTTTTTATTCTACATTTTTTTAGAACCCGGGGAAACGGCTAAAATGCAGAGGGAAAAACAATTTGTTATCAAAACGCAAGAAAGATGGTCAAGGAAATTTTCTGGAATCATTGAACACTTGCTAAGGATCAAGGTTTTACCTTTTTTTATTTTAAAAGATGGATAATACATTCTTTAAACTCCCAGGAGGTATAAGTTAAACTTTAAAAGGTACTTACATAAAATTTGATATTTTTGTCTTCAATATAAATAAATTATATAAAAAAAATGTTAATCCCAAAACCCTTTTTTTTAAAAAAATATCAATAAAAATGAGATACTCTCAAAATATTGTGGAAAAAAATCTTTGACCGCTTTTTTAATATTCAAAAAATAGAAGGAAAACCCAAACTAAAATTTTTAGGTCTTTCCCTTCCCCTTGAACCAGAATGTTAAAAATTTTTTTGGGGTAAGGGGAAAATTTTTTGTCCTCCTTTTAAGTAAATCCATAAAGATAGCAGCATTCTAGCGATAGGGGGCAGTTCAAAATGAGGGACTTTTGGGTCCCGTTACCTCAAAAATATTGATTTGTCGAAAAAAATTTTAGGGGTCTTTTTTTTGGCTACAAAGCGATCTTCTTTTTTTGTGTTAACAAAAATTTTCCATTCCCCTATTTTGGGGGAAAATTGGGGGGAAACCCCTTTTTTTGGGCCTTGAGATGCCATTTTCGGGGCCCTTTCCACCTGTTAATATTGATAAACTTTTTTTTCCCCCAAAGCATCCCCGAAGACCTAAAAATTGCGCCCCCCAAAGGGAAAACTGTACAGATTTATTAACAGCTTTTTTTCCCCTTTATTTACTGGACTAAATTCCAAAACCTTTTTTTTATAAATAAAATATGGGGGTAAAAAAGGATTACAGAAGCAAATATTGAGTAAAAAAAAAAATCTATTAAACGTATTTGCTATAACAGGAAACGATTTTGTGAATCCCGCTATCTGCTATTAATACATTAGATTAGATAAATTATATAAATATTTATTAAAAAAAGTAGTTCAAGGGTAATAATATGTTTTATCTAAACAAAGTGGGCACGTTGCTCTAACCCTCCCCTTTCCTTTTTTTTAAAATTGCATAATAGTAAAAAAATTCCCCAAATTTATTAATTAAAACCCAAATATATTTTTTTAAAATATATAAAAATTTAAAAACTTTTGGGTTTATTTATTTTTTATCTATGGATCAAGGTTTTACATTTTTTTTTTTTAAAAAAAGGATAACACATTCTTTTTAAATTCCAGGAGGTATAAGTTAAACTTTAAAAAAGGACTTACATAAAATTTGATATTTTGGGGTTCAATTTCTATTTAAAGTAAAATTTGGCACTATAAACAAATTATGGATCCGACTAACCCAAAATTAATTTTTTAGAAAGATAAGTGTTTTTTTAAAAATTTGTCATTTTCGATATGCCTTTCTATCTTTGGATCTATTGTAGATAAAAGAAAAAAATTAATTACATTTTTTTTATATTCTTAAATAGAATCCAATTGGGGGGTCTGGATTTTTTATCCTGGTTTCAACTTTTTAAAAAAAAATTGAACATAATTTGTCTCTTCACTGATGTTTGGGGTTGGGGAAAAGGTTAACTTAAACGGTTTTGGGAATTATATTGAAAGCTTTTATTTGGGGTTTCTTTTAGGATATACCTTTATTTTTCTTTTTTTAAAAAAAGGTTTCCCCCCCCAAAACCCAATATATTATATATGCTATTTGAAATAAAAAAAAGGGGAAAAAAAGACTAAAGGGGTTCCAAAAAATTTAAAAATTAAAGGGGTTTCCCAATTTTGCTTTTTTAAAAAATTTTAAAAAAATTTTTTTATTTGTTTTAATAACTACATAAATTATTTTTTAAAAAAAAACAAATAAAAATGGGTTTTTTAAAAAATTATTTAAATTAAGGGATCCCCCAAAAGTAAACAGTAACCTTTAATTAAAAAAACAATTTTTTGTATTATACGTTTTTTTTCTTTTTTTTAGAACTTTTTTTTTTGGGAAAGTATAAGGAGCGTTCCCCAAATTTTTCGGTAATTATCATCAAATGCATGTTAACAGATTGATTTGTGGAATTATGTGTCTTTAATATTTGTTGTGCTCTTTGATGTTAGTTGCTTTTAAAATTGAAAAAAACCAATTAAAAAAAATTAACTTATCAGATAGAATTTAATAGGAAAGGTATTCATTTTAATATTTGTACCGTCTTTTAAACAAAAAATACTAGTAGATATCAAATAATTAAAACAAAATCGTGTAATATGAAGCAGAAATGAAAAAATGTTTTTTATAAAATTCATTCTTATCGTAGTAATGTTAATATAAGTTATTGAGACCATTAATCAAATGCATAATAACGCATCAAAGACAAATAAGAAACATATTTTCACAAATTAAAAATGTGTCAAGATGCACACAGGCATAAACAAATGTTTCGGAACGGCCTAAATACAAGTGAACGGAAAGTGATCGCGGATCCGGGTATTCGACAGTATTTAGAACTAAATTCTCAATCAACGCTAAAACTATGCCATTTTACTGGGCGTTCCGTTTGCTAGTAACGTAATTAGCTATATCTATATATCTTACTAGGAATTTGCTATCAAATATATTACATTTTTAAGGATGTTGCATCTTGTGTTTCAGCATCCAATGGGGATTTTAATCGGACCAATACCTGCAGTTGTGTGTTGTGTCTGTTGAGGAAGGCCTTTATGCTTAAATGTGACCTTATCCAAAAATAGAACATGAATTACAAAGTCAGGTTATATGTCAATACAATTCATTATTTTTTGGCAAAATTCCAAATGTCTATCTGGATCATCTTCTGATATGCAATAAACTAATCTGATCTGAGAGGGGCGCATTTTATTTCTTTTGGTATTATTGTGTACAAGAGCAGACTTTGGAACCAAAGTTATCGCTTCTTCTTGCAGGGCAAGCAACATACCCATAGACTTTTCATCATTAGTAGCTGTTTTCGGAAGACCACACTTTTTTAAGTTTTTTACAATACCTATGTGCTCAAAATTGTGAAACATTTTATTGGCAGTCGATTCAGAAATGTACTTTCGTTCAGGAAATATTTAATTTAAAAGGTCGGTGGCTTTTTGAAAGAACCTTCGCCTGTCCTATCATCATAAGCAGTGTTATACGTTCTGTTTCCGTTAGCTGTTAACATGCAAACTTAAAAAATAGCTCTTATTTTAACAGGGATCATTATGAGGTGTAGGTACATTCAATGGTCAATATTTCCAAAACAGTTTAATTTAGACATTTGTTATAGTATACAAAACATACTCCAAATAACTTGGGAATTTAAAATAAGTAATAATAAACAGGGTGTTTCATTTAAAAAAATGACAAGAGATACTACCATATGACAGCTAATGACCTTGGAAAGACCCAGTAAAATAGGATAATCATAGTTCTAAATGATGTCGAAACCCCGGATCCTCTGTGTAATAAACACAGGATAAACTAAAACACTTTTAGTAATTTTGCAAAAGATACTTCTTTAAAGAAAGGTACAACAAAAGAAAATACTTTTATATTACAAAGTAAAGACAACTGTTTAGCCTTCGTCAACTTAAATATTGGTTTTTGAATACTAATGTTAAAACAAATTAACGCAGTACCCTTCCCATTTTTTAAAATCATAAATCCAACTATCATTACATAAACAATTTTTCATTTGTTAGACTATGTCATAATTCTTTTTTAAAAACCCTCAAAATCTCTAAAATTTCCAGAGCAAAATTAAAATAAGTTTAATTTAACCTGTTGTTTGATTTAAAGTACCAAACGGTGCAGTCTGCAAATTCGGAGAGAAGCGACCCTGACCTTGCACTAGCGATATGCTGGAACCCGACCCGAAGCGGTCTCGTGTGGCGAGTATCTCAAATAATATTTTGTAACGGAAAATATGAAAACAATAAACAATAGAATAAATAACCATTTTTGTTTTATTAAATACACAAAAATGTTTTAAATCGTATTTTCTATACATAAAATTAATTGGTAGCTGGTGCTTTAGTATATAAGAAAAAAATTTCCCGCCTTAGATATTTGTGAAATTAGGGTGGTTCACTTTATACTGGCGCGCAAAAACTATAATTTATTTCGGTTTAAAACTTATTTTTTCTTTTTGTTTTATATGTTAAAGTTCTTCTACATTAGGTTTATAGGCTTTTTTGTTTATGAGAATAAGTTCTAAATTACCTTAGATTTAAAAATAAATTTTTATATGACACTGCCACTTTTCTTCTTCTATATGATAATATGTATTATAATTTTTTTTAATTTAAGGTTTATCAACGCCCATCAGCAACCTTATCTTTTAAAGTTCTTTTAAGTCTTTAAAAACTTGATACTATATTAGAGATGACGCAAACAATAGAAAGTCATGCATAAGGGGAAGATAAAGTTATAACCTTACATACGAAACGTATTTGGTATTTATATTAGCTAAGGTCTGATATCTAATTGATTTAGGAAAGTTTACGGAATTATTATGTAAGTTGTGTCACTTAGGCTTGCGTCACTCAGGCAGGGCAACCAACGGTAGTGTTTTCAGTGTCAAGTGCATAGAGGGTGATCCGTTTTAACTGCGAACGTAGAATAAAAATATTTCAATTTCCAACCTTCATATTCTAACGAAAATAATGAACAGTTTTATTGTTTAGGTTGAAAATTGAATGTTGGAAATTTCTAAGGAATAGAAACTATACAAAAATAAAATTTATGTTCGATTAAAAAATGACAATAAAGGCAATTTTGAATTTGTGCGAAGTATTAAATGAAAAGGGCAAGGAAAAGTGGCATAAGTAAACTGTTTTAGCAGTGCGAAAAATAGAAGTTGCATATTGTATTCTACGGCATTTTAATGCTAAATGAAAAAAAATGAAAACATAGCTTTACTGAAAATAAATACTTTTCTTAAAATTAATAATTTTTCTTATATATAGTTTGTATAATTTTAAGTTTAAATTCGCAAATTAAGATAAAATCAGTTCATTTAATACAGAAAATATTTTGCGACATCCATATTTTTTTCTTAAGAGTGCATTTACGCTACACCTTAGGGGTCGGGCGAAAGAACGCGAAGACGGTGGGCGGAGACTAACAAACTCCCACTACCACAATTTTCGTATGGCCGCATTAATTTTTCACTTAAATGACATAACTTATACACCATTTTAAAGCCGAGGAAATAATCTATGCTTTTGCTGTAACGGATTTTTTAAATATAAGTCGAGTTAAGAGAAAATAATATCTAAACATAACCGATTTTAGGGTGATTTTCACTCAAGGAAATATAAAAAACTTATCCCAAATTTAAAAAACTATTACAGCAGAAGCCTAGATTTAAGTGTTGGCTTTCATATAGTTTTTAAAAATTATCGACAACTTATACCGTTTTTGAGAAAAACATTATGCCCCGAACCCCAAATTGGATCCAATTTTCGCGGCGCGAATGGACTGTTAAAAGATAGCTTGCGATTACTATATATTTTGGTAATTGTGCCTAATACGGGTTCTTGGGATTTAATTGCCATTATAATATACCGGCACGTTTATGTGTTATTTGGTGTAAATGTTTAAAATTACAAAAACTTGACTTTTTTGAAAGTTTTCCGCTTTTAACTAAGGCAATTGACAACACCATATAAATTTCTAGTTTATCTATCCTTACCGTCCTTCAATAAAACAAATGCAACAGAGATAAACCAAACTGAGAAGTTAATTTAGTTCTCTCTCTTTTTTATTTTCTGTCTACAATTTAATGATAATATCCTTTAATTTAGTACAGTATAGAAAAAAGACGGAAATACACTGGAGTGTTTAATTAGGGAAAATACTTCTGATTTAAAAATTCTATTTTATTCTTTATTGTTGTAAGTTCTGTATTTAATAAATGAATATTTGAAGTGTTAAAGTTGTTTTTATAATATTTCCTGTTCCTTTTAGTTAGTTCTGGTTAGTTTTGGGTAACAAAAATCAAGCGCGCCTAAGCGCATTTGCTCCATTTAATTTAATAATTTTAAATCATATTAAATTTATTATTTTTTACAAAGTTTTGATTTTAGCAATATTTACCGGACACAGTTTCGTTATTTAGGGTTACTTTTATTTATTTTAGTTGGGGTTAGTTGGCTTTGTCTTAATATTTATTTAAAAAATGTGTTACTTATATCTATCTTACAAGTTAATTTAATTTACCGACTGGATTTCACATATTTACGTTTTTTTTATTTTTTCTTTTCTTTTAAGAGTAATTAAATTTCTAACAAAAGTACTTTTATTTGCGCAATTTATAATAATACTTAAGGAAGAAGGAAGGTTTGTTCAAGGCCCGTATATATTAACAAACATATGCTGGTTGAATCTAACTTACCCTCGTATACAACGCCTTGCCAAACCGATTGGCTAAGTTGCTGCCGCGAATTAATATAACATAATAATCAAAGTGCCGACAACAAGTAAAAGAACCCAAATTTAAATACTGTAAACATTGTTTTGGAAATCTAGGTAATAACGCATATCGGTTTCTCATTTTTTGGGATTTTTTTCCCACACCTAATTTTAATCAAAAAAATAAGCTATTGATATAGGCTTTACGTGTGTAAATTTAAAGACTAAGTTTAATGCTCCTTTCAATAACCTAGTTTAAAGGACCAAACCGAGGACATATTTTTCTTAATACACAAGTGTTTACACCAACTTATTGTTAAATTAATTATAAAAAAAGTTGCAGGAAAATATCTACAAAGCTTTTAAAACGTGTTCACACCGGAGAAAATTATATTTGAAGCGTGCCATATGCAAAACGTTGTAAGTGCCACTTTTTCACAAATACGGATTATAAGCTAAATAGGTAGTATGTGCCATGCTTTACTTGCACAATAAAATTTATATCGATGGCGCTTTGCCCAGCGGCGATTTAAGGAACTAAATATCAAAACGTATTAAGTGCCAACGAACACCTGCTTATTTACCATAACCTAGCAAAGCTTTTTGAGCGGTGTTTGGGTGTACTGTTTACGAAAAAAAATGGATATTCCTGATGATATACGTGCCAAAAAAAGAAAAATTACTGGAAATGTAAGAAAGATGTAAAACGCAAAAAAACTCTGGAAGTCCAACCAACTTTAAAAAAGCGACCAATAGCTGGCAAACGTTTTTGCAGGAGGTAAGTAAACACAACAGTTAAAAAAATTATCGGAGAGCTTAGAGAGCTCAGTTGCCTGAAGGGAATTTATATATTTTATTAAAATATTCTTTTAGGTAAAGTGCAATTGCCAGTACTCTTGTAAGTTAATTACTGTTGTTAAGAAAAAGGTGTTTGACAGTTTTGAAACTGGCAGATTATAATGGCAGCAGAACTTTTTCGTTCCCTTATTCGACCTACTTTAATCAAACGTAGAAGACATGGAAATTACGATAATCCCAACCAGAGCAAGACAACACTCATTTAAATATTTTCTACCACTTCCAGGAGAATCTGAAGTTCAGGTATGTAAAAGTACCTTGTGTTTAACTTTGGCTGTTACACAAAAAAGAGTGGAATACTTTGTCAGCGAATACTCTCCTCCGGCATATCTGTTCAAGACAGACGAGGTGGTAAACCCCCTGGCAAAAAAAAAACACTATGGAAACAAAAAATTATTGATTTTATTGCGTCAATTCCTAGCAGAAAAGCCTTTAAAAATTCGAGAAAAAGTTACAAACCGGAGATACCTTTCGGGGGATTTGAATGTACAAAAACTATATAATGCCTTTCTTGAAAAACATCAGCTTGATGGAAAAAACCCCCCGGTTTTCCCCGACAATGGTTTAATAAATTTTTTTAAAGAAAGAATTCAGTTTAGCCTTCGGACCCCAAAAGAGTGGACACCTCCCCTTTTTGGACCAGTACAAAATTTCTATAGCTGCTAGTAAGCCCCCCGTGGAAAAAATGAATTCGAAAAAAAAGCGAGTTTAAAATCAACGTAAAGCAAAGGGCTCAAAAAATGATGTCCCAAAACAAAAATAGATTGCAAAAGTACTCAGTCTGATGTATTGCTGTCTTACGATTTACAAAAGCAGCTATATATTAAAACATTGACTCATACCCCCGATGTACTATAGTCGGCAGTTTACTTGTATTAATCGGGGAAATTTTCTTTTTTAAGATAAAGGGGGAAAGGTTTTTTTTTTGGGATGAAAAAACTGGAAAACGAGGATGTAACGAAATAGGGAGTTGTTTGTATGATTATGTTACAACTCAGCTTAATACTACAAAGCGAAAATTGGTTCTATGGTCCGATAACTGTGGGGGGCCCCGAATAAGAATAAAAGGGATTTTGGCTGTTTATATTACCCTGGTACCCAAAAAGGGACTTCGACGAGATAGTCACAAGTTTCCACAAAGTGGCCACACATTCCTATCATGTGATCGGGACTTTGGCTGCATAAAAAAGGGCCCAAAAAAAAGGTTTTAAACCCCGAAGTACCTATGGATTTGGTGGGGGATAATAGAAAATGCGCGTTTGAAAAATCCATTTGTAAAAAATGCACTACTAGTTTTTTAACTGGATGGAAATTGCAAAAACCCCCCCAGTAACCTCCTCCCTGGGCATCTCTCAAGCTGTTATGCTGAAAATATCTAAGGAAAACCCGGCAAATTGAAGTTAAAACGTCTTCTCGGGGTCGCACCATGGCGCAAAGTGAGTTTTTTTTAAACCAAAATTTTTACCCAATATTTTGAAAATTTAAACATTGAACTGGTAGAACAGGCACCCCCCAAATGGAACAAAAAAAAATTAAAGAAATTAAATATGATCCCTTTTTTTCACCCGCCAATCAAAAAAAATTTTTCAAAAACTGGTAGAGAGTCAGGGGGGGCCCTTTTAAAATGAATAAAAATAAGTTACTTATAGGTTTAAATAAAATGTTTTTTATTAGCATTATTAAAATTGTATTTAACAAACTATTTTGTATAGTAAAGACGTTAGAAAAAAAACATGTTCATCTTTTCTTTAAAATACGGTTTTTTTAACCATTATAAATGTGCAACTTTATGGGCACATACTACGTTTTGATAATTAATGGCGAATAACAAATTTATTACCAATGTTTCCATTAAAGTATGTTTTTATTACTTGCCTATATCTAAAATGATATCAGAAATAGCCACAAATATTTTGTATTTTTAGTAAGCTAAAATCAAATATATTAATTCGCCTCCTGTAAAATTTATACAATTCATACCCCTTTTGCATATGGCACGCTTCATTTGATCCATCCAGTCAGTGTTGCCAAAAAAAAATTTCGTTCCAAACAGGAATTTCTTACCCCAAAAAGGAGTTTTATTTAAACTTATTTTCATATAAAATATACTATGTAACATTTATTAAATAAAATTAGAAACAAAAATAAAATTAAACTTCGTATCATATAAAAAAATAGAAAAGTAAAAACAAAAATCATATTTAACTTATTTAATACAAGCCCAAGATGCAAAAATCCACTCGCGTCTAGAGAAACCCCGCTGGAGAGCTTCTTGACAGTGTTACGCTTTAATAAATTAACGAATTTGTATAACCAAAAAATTAAATTTAATTAAAATTTGGGGTTTTTTTAATAGTCCCGGATTTTCACGTCAAAATATAATTGGCGAAAATAAAGAGCCCTTTAACTAAAGATCAACCAGACCGACTAGAACTTAAGGTTTTTTAATTTGTCTAAATTATTTGTAGAAGTTATAAACAAAATTTTAACAACGTATTAGAACAAACCCAATATATAATTACACTTTAAAAAAATATATATAAGTTCTACCATATCAAAAATTATAAAAATTTTGTTCTACTTCTTCTATGTAGGGATAATTTAGACAAATTCAAAAGCCCTAAGTTCTAGTCGGTCATGGTTAGTTCTGGTTAGCAAAGCGGCTTTGTATTTTCCCCAATTATATTTCAGACGTAAAAATGCGGAGATGTATTAGAAAAGACCCATGATTTGCTTTTCTTACATTAAATGTATTATTTAGAAAAAGTCTTCTTTTCAAATTATGCGCCAAGTGCCTGCATAATAAAGCATGTTTCATGTGTCAACACTGTCAAGAAGCTCGCTAGTGGGGTTTCTCTAGACGCAAGTCAAAAATCCTATCAACGACAATTTAGCTGCGCGCGTCTGCAATCTGTGTGTGCCGGTAAGTTGCAACGCTGCCTTTTGTTGAGTAGTGTTGTAAGGCGGTAATATTACCAAGCGAATATTACGTAAAATAACGTAAAGTACCGTAATATTCGGCTGACCCTAGGCGAATATTTCCCTTTCGGTAATATTCGTTTCATAAATTACTGATATTTTACCGGTAATATTACGGGTAATATATTAAGGTAATATAACAAGTAAGTATAGGGGAATTACCACTGCAGACGTTTGACGAAGCCTCCCGGGTTTCTAGCCAATCGTCGATTGTACCAGGGAATAATCTATTCTAGGTTAACTAGAGATCCTATTCTGGATAATCATGTATTTTCGTAAAACTAGGAAAAGTTAACTAAAATCTACTCATCCACCATTTAGAGAGCATAAACAAGCAATTACTGTTGAACTTACAATTTATTTGGCCAAAAATTGTTTGTGGAACATTGATTTTATTTGGAAATCTACCAAAACATTGGACAGTATAACGTGATGAAAAGGAATTTGCAGAGAAATAAAACTAAAAGATGTAGCGTTAGCCGTCCTGGGTTTACCAGCATATACCCCTGCAACTGAAAGATATTTCAGTACATATTCATTTGTTTACTGTAAAAAAAAGAAATAAACTCACTATATAGAGAGCCGGAAAGCTATTGTGTGTTGCACACAATTCAAAACGTTTAATGACAAGACCGGCAGTTAGTTCAGATGGAGATGATACTAATAAAAATTTTGCAGATAAACAAAAAAGACAAGTCCCAAAAGAATTAAGCGACACAGAATCAAATGTTTCTGAATCAGAAGACTTGGTATTTTTTCATGATATTAACTGTAGTATTGGAAAGGAAGATTTTTCTGATCTAGAAAATATAAATTAATTTTGTTTATTTAAATTATTAATTTATTGTTGTCATTTTTCAGTTCTTGTTTTGTTAATTTCTATATAGAAAATATGTTTTAGATATTATTATTTTGTATGTTTTCGTTTAAAAATTACTGAAGTAGTTATATTTTACTTTTTTTTAGCTATAAATAAATTTAGAAGTTAAAAAATGTATTTTTGTACGTTATTATATTATTTACGTTTTTCTTTGCATTCGTCATTTTATTAAGCTCAAAGATTGTTTACAATTGGTTAATTCTACAAAATTCTCCTATATTACCGTAAACTACTGTAAATTACCGAATTTTACCAAGAAAAAATAAATTACGGTAATTTATACATCATTACTGTTAGGTGATTGTTATGTTTCCAAACATTGTAGAATTTCATGATAACAATGTATTACGCAAAACAATTACCATATTATATATTTTATCACATTATTTGGATAACAGGAGATTCCGGAGTAAAAACAGTAGATGGGTCATTCTACGTTAAGACGTCATCTGATATCAGAAAAGGCGCCGTGATAAAAATATACAAAATAATAATTTTTTCCAAAATAATTCTATGTAATCAGGTATTGTGTATGCTATTTTAAGAATGGCCAGTCAATTAATTTACTTTTACTAGTATTTTAAGGCACCACGGGAAATAATCTAAACAGGGTAGAGGCATGAAGGCCAGGGCAGGATACCTTACTTTTCAGGGAAAAGATAAATTGAAAAAAATCTTATTTTCGTAAAAATTAACTTTAATTATTTACTATTTTGTGATAGTTTATAACAAAAAAAGAAAATCAGACCTAAATTTCCATACAGTCTTTTTTTATGTAACTTAAATTAGGTATTAAACAAACATAAATACTTAGTATCTGCTTACAAAAGCCACATAACATCTTGTTCTAAAATAACATAAACGTACTCGAAAGAAAGTAAATTATTTAATTCCACATGTTTTGCAATGTGTTGTGACAAGAAAATATAGAGCATTAATGCTCTGATAAAAACATTATACTTAAATAAGAATTTCTAGTTATAAAAAAAAAAACATTAAAAAAAATAACGATTAAGGTCACGCCTGTTCAAAGACGTTTATACTTTTGTTAAAAGCTTAAAAAATCCTCTGCTTTT